>CAKMXY010000011.1:600000-802500 GCA_928865425.1 Ustilago cynodontis
CACGGCGAGGCTTCTTCGCCACAGACCGGAGCTTCCGACACCACAGCTACCGATGTCCCCAACGAGAAGGACGGCTACTCGAGCAACGACGGTTCCGCTGGATCTCGTACCGGATCGTACCACGGACACAGCTCTAGCAAGGTCCGCGTCAAGCCTGTCAACCCTGACGTTCCACCCTTCCGCGACCAGAGGCTTTCTGAGGCTTTGCGAGACCCCGACTCGGAGCACAGCAGGCAGCTCGCTAACTTCTTCCGCTGTCTTGCTCTCTGCCACACTGTGCTTGTCGAGGATCTTGAGGAAGGCTGCATCGAGTACCAGGCTCAGAGTCCCGATGAACAAGCTCTTGTGCAGGCCGCTGCCGACGCCGGATTCATCTTCCTCGGCAAGGAACGTCAGACACTTCGCATCCTCACACCTTTCTCGAAGGAGCCCGAAGTTTACGAATTGCTTACTGTCAACGAGTTTTCATCCGCACGAAAGAGGATGAGCGTCATCGTTCGCCGCGAATCAGATGGCCAGTTGCTCATGCTCGCCAAGGGTGCCGACAGCATCATGTTTGAACGCGCTCGCGCAGGTCAGGACGAGATCAAGGAACAAACCGATGCAGCTTTGGAGGAGTTCGCAAACAAAGGTCTTCGAACGCTCTGTCTCGGTGGTAAGGAGCTCACTGCAGAGTACTACGATGACTGGTCGCACCGCTTCCACAACGCTTCCGTATCCATCCAGGATCGTGAGGAGAAGATGGAAGAGCTTGCAAGCGAGCTCGAACGCGACTTCGATCTGTACGGAGCCACTGCTATCGAGGATAAGCTGCAGGATGGTGTGCCCGAGACCATTGCCGATCTCAAGCGCGCCGGTATCAACGTTTGGGTCGCTACTGGTGACAAGCTCGAGACTGCTATTGCTATTGGATACTCGACTATGTTGTTGACAGAAGACATGAACTTGGTCGTTGTGCGTGGTGGCGAGTACGGTCAGCCCAACTCGGCCTACGAGCAGCTTCGAAAGGCCGTGATTCGCTTCTTCGGTGGACCTGAGGTTCTCAAGGAGATGGATCACCAGCCTCCTGGTGAGGAGTCCGAGAGTCGTCGTTCTTCGTTTATGTCGCGCAGGCCATCGCTCAACAGGAATCGCCGCAGCAGTGTCAGTCAGGTTTCGCTCGTTGGTGAGGACAACGGACAGCGCACAGGCGGTTTCGCACTTGTCATTGACGGTACAGCCCTTGGACACGCTCTCAGCGAGGAGTTCAGCAAGGACTTGCTCCTTCGTATCTCCACCCAGTGCAAGGCCGTCATTTGCTGTCGTGTCTCGCCATTGCAGAAGGCACTCATCGTTCGTCTCATCAAGGATGGTCTTGGAGTCATGACTCTTGCCATTGGTGATGGTGCCAACGACGTCAGCATGATCCAGGCAGCCCACGTCGGTGTTGGTATCGCCGGTGAGGAAGGTTTGCAGGCTGTCAACTCGTCCGATTACGCCATCGCGCAATTCCGATTCCTCAAAAGGTTGGTGCTTGTTCATGGACACTGGTCGTACTACCGCAACTCGGTCATGATCACCAACTTCTTCTACAAGCAGTTCATCCAAGTTGGCACGCTCTTCTGGTTCCAGATCTACTGTGCCTGGTCTACCACACAGGCTATCGACTACGTCTACATCTTGCTCTGGAACGCCGTCTGGACTGTACTTGCAGTCATCTTCGTCGGTATCTTCGATCGCAATATCAACGACAAGGTGCTCATGCAGGTGCCCGAGCTCTACCACCAGTCACGCAAGGGTGCCTACTTTGGTCTCAGGCCATTCATCATCTACTTCCTCGATGGCATCTATCAGTCGGTGGTGCTGTTCTTCTTCTTTTGCTACACGTACAACACAACAACGCCGCGCAACGACGGATACGACATCAACCTGTACGAGTGGACGACGGGTATGGCAATCGCCTCGGTGTTGGTGGCCAACTTGTTCGTTGGTCTCAACACTCGCGCTTGGAATTGGTTCATCGTTGTCGGTATCTGGGCCGGTACGGTGGTCATGTTCTGCTTTGCACCTATCTACGCAGCATTCACTTCGACCTACTCTTACGGCAACAACTCGTTCCTCTACCCTTCGATTCAATTCTGGGTTCTTGGTTTCCTCACTCTCTTCTTGTGTCTCTTGCCGAGACTGTTGGCCAAGTGCTTCCGCCAGTCGTATTACCCAACCGATGTCGACATTCTACGATACGTCGACAAGCAGGACAACGACCACGACTTTACTCGCGACCCTGCCATTCCTCACGCCCACGACGACGGCACATATGCAGACACGAGCGTTGGTCGTACCAGCATGACACATCACACGTTCGCTCCGCTGGTTCGTGCAGCCACATCGCAATCTCGACTTGACAACAACGCCGACACATCAGCGTCAGCAGGTGGTGTGCCGATGCATGACCTCGGTCGAACCGCTTCTCGTGCCAGTAGCACACATTACGACATGCTCACAGGTGAGGCAAGACCCAACCGTGGTTATACTTACTCGTTTGACGAGCCAACAGCAGGCAAGAAGAAGAAGGTCAAGGATCGACTCGTGCCTGACTTGTTCAAGAAGAGCTTGCGGAAGAAGGAGCAGCGTAAGCATCTGACAATGATCAATCAGGAAGACGATGAGGTGGCTGATGAGCATGGTGTGCATGGTGCACCTGCTTCGTAAGACGCCTTCGTTCTTGTTGTTGTAGTTTTGATATCCGTGCACCTAGTTGTGCGCAACAAGAACAGTTTGTTTTGTCGTCTCTGTACACTTTGCCCGCTTTCATTCGTTTTCTTTCGCCTTTAATTGGATTGTACTATATGACCACACGTTGTGCCGTCTGTTTGAGGTGCGTGAAGAAGTGATGCTTGGTGGGAAGCTGAGTTGTGGGCCTGCCAACCGAGAGCGCCGGTTGTGAGGGGGTCGACGGTGTGTGGGACCAGAACCTTTTCACAACGGGGGCCAAAAGGTTACTGACAACGAGGAGGAGCAAGGCTCGGAGCCGCGAAAGCGGGGACCCGCATCGCCAGGGTATGGAACGGTCAGACTCGTCGTCGACCTGTGGTCAGATGCCGAGCAAATTGCCGTTGAGGTGCGACACCGTCACTGGTCGCGCTTAGTGGGACTTTCAAAAATGAAAGGCTTGAATTTCGTGTCCCCAATTTTTTTGCTACCATTTTGATGGAGCACCATGCTTTGCAACAGACTGACCTGCCTCCCCATTTCATGTGGCGTAACCACCAGCATGGTTCAGATTGTATATTGCCTTGCGATCGTTCGCTCCTGCCAACGCAAAGGTGAGAACGCGGGACATCCGTTTCTAAATAGGCACACATGAAGACGTGGTGTGTGCGTTGAAGGCAACACAACATTGAAAAGGAAATGAGGTCGGT
Source organism: Ustilago cynodontis (assembly GCA_928865425.1). NCBI lineage: Eukaryota > Fungi > Basidiomycota > Ustilaginomycetes > Ustilaginales > Ustilaginaceae > Ustilago > Ustilago cynodontis. Next base: position 603,402 of record CAKMXY010000011.1, read on the forward strand.
ATCAAGGGCGTCTGCCGCTAACGTGATCGTACCCACCAGGTTGCCGCCAGTCTATCGGACCCACATGGAGCAGGCTCAACAGACTCGAACACAGACTCGAGGCTCCGAGTCTGGTAACAGCATGCGTTCACGGTGGGTTCACCAAAAGACGAACGAGCCTTCGATAGATACTTAAAGCAGCCCCCTGATGCTTTCATCTAACCCGCCTTTCGCGGCATTACTCTGCCACTTCAATCCGGTCCACACTTCTGTATCCCTCTCAGCTTCTTGTTGATCAAGATGCTTCTCACCAAATCCTCCAATGTAATCGCCCTTGCTGGCGCTGCTGCCCTCCTCACCATCTCAGCTCTAGCTACACCTACCGTCCTCCTTCCATGCGGCGACGGAGCTCACAGCCAACCGCACGCCATCGTACCCGACGCAAAGTGTCAAAAAATCTCGGACACTGGTGCCTTTACCATCTCAAACCTTGATGACGTCGAGCCTGGTGTCAAACTCGGTTTTTCTGCCACACCTGACTGTCAGGCTACCTACGTTCCTTCTCGCAGCGAACTTGTCAAGATGCAAGAGAGCGGTACTTGCCGAGTTTACACCATGGACAAAGGAGTGAAAGATGCTGAAGAGCAGAAGGTGCACAAGCGAGACAGCCCTGATGGTCTCTGGCGCGGGTTCTTGATCAAGAGGGACAACGGTCAGGGCGGAGATAAGCAGCAGGGGCAGCAACAGCAGGAGCAGCCGCAACAGCCGCAGCATCAGCAGCATCAGCAGCAACAGGAGGAGCAGCCGCAACAGCCGCCACAGCCTGCTGCTGCTGTTGCGGCTCAGAACGGAGAGAAGGAGGAAACTCAGTCTGCGCTTATTTATGTCATGCTGATCAACGCCTAGTTGTAGAAGACACATGACGACGCATTTTCCACGATCCACTTCTAACACCAGTTTGTCTCAGCTCGATTTCTTGGTGAATGTGAGATCCAGCTTGCCTTTTCACGTTTCATGATATCGTACTGTCTGTGTGTAGTATCGCAACCGCTCCGGCCATGGGCCCTATCCTGGAGTGGTCCTTCGATCGTGCATGAGGTGACTGGATGCCGAGCATGAGACTTTGAATCGAACCACGTTTCCTGCATGAAGAAGAGTGTGCAGACCACGCGAGCTGACCTTTTTTTCGCTGTCTTTCCTGAGAACACAGGTCGGAGTGCAAGCAAAATGAAGGTCGTCTCTCTGCGCTTTTCTTGCAGAGGCGATGGTCACGGCCTGCCTTTGCGCGTTGACGCGTCTCACGCGTTCCTCTTTGCTCAAAATAACGAGTCCAACACTTGTGCTCTTTGTGTGACACACCGAAGCTGCCATCTTACCATCCCTCTCCTCGCCTCACAGCATTCTTCGTTCGAACTCAATCTGGGCAAGATAATGTCACGATAGTCCGACTGGCGAAAGAACATTCACATAAGTCTAGACAATGAAGCATAAAGGGCTACGAGAGTTTACCTCAACGAGATGGTGGCGTCCTCGAGCATACGTTCTGTGGAAGCGCGAAAAGGGTGGCAGAAAAGTTCGCAACCCGGGGCGGAGTTTCGTGAGAAGCCTGTGTATGCAAATGAGCAGCTCTATAATAAAAAGCCCATTGTGACGAATGGTATATGGCTGGTGCCGCCACTGTTGTGTGCGTGAGTTATCTCCGCCTTTTGGTGCAAGCGCTTCTTGGCGCCGGAAAAAATTGGGCTTGCAGAATGCCTAGCATGTTCAAGTCCCTCATTTGCCGGTCCATCCGCCACTCCGCTTTCAGCCATGGCAGCCATGGAGGAGCACGTTGTCTGCTTCCCGCACACATGCCAAGGTAGAGACATCGACTCAAGCTCGATCCTGATTCAGGCAACCCTGATCGAACAAGGGATACGAAGCGTGACGGAGGCATGGTGCTCAGAGGGACAGGGCCATAAAGAGATCGAGGGTGTTGGTGAGCATCAACATTCCCCTCTTTTCTGTCGTCACTGGGAGGGCATTGTGAGAGTCGTACAAGAGACCAGAAGAGGAAGCTCATCTGCAAGGGTGCAGACAGTTTGTAGTTTGAGCCTCGGCGTTCTTTGACATGCAAATACAAACAAATACAAATGGCTCAAAAATCATCATTACAATTTCCTGCACCAAAACAAGGCACAGAGGTGTTGTTCTCAAGTTTCTCCCATCCCGGAGTCCTCTCCTGTGTGACAGATTCGTTTGACATTTGGGCGTGGTCACATTCCCGGAGGCCTTCATGAACCATCATCCTAGCGAGAGCAGCGCAAAAGCAGCCTTGCATATCCCAACTCCTCGCTTCTACTGAGCTTGGCAGATGGACGGTGTAAGCTCAAAATCCAGCTCGCCAAACGCTTTGCTCGATCCCCGCGTCCGGGATGAGCTGCTCCTCCCGTTCGTAACTTCTTGATCAGGATGCCCTTTGGCTCGCCATGATCTAGCCCCGCTTCATTCGTGTTGTCATATGGCATGAACCCGCAAACCTAAACCGTTCGCCATTGCTATTGCTAATGCCGCCGTTGTTGCTGATGCTAGGCGCGAGGCGCGGTCCACAACACTTGAGTCTCCCTTCTCTGCTGCCTGTCTGCTGTGGTCTGCGCTCGCATTGGTTGAGATGCTGCTATGCATGGTGCCGCTATCCTTCGCTACACTCCGCTTCTTTCATCCATTTCGCTGCACCACCCTGAAACTTTTCTCATTGTGCAACGTTATTCTTTCTGACCGCCACCTCTTCTAAGCGCCTCTCCATCCATCCATCTTCGCCTCTTCAACTCCAAACCTTCACGCTTCGACCTTCCATCTGACTTTCCTCAGCCATCGACAACCATACATATAGCCATAACAATAGGACTCGACCGAACATCCAGCGTACATAGTGCCTGCGCAAGCATTCAGGAAGCTTGCATTCAGCTTTAAGCTCAGTCCTCCCAACGCCTGCTTGAAACCCTAACGCAACCTTCGCCTCTGTGCAACTACGACCACAATTCTTCCCGGCTTCTTTCGGGACAACGGCGCATACACCCTTCGTATGTCACTCTAATTCACACGCATACAGACATCTTCGTGCACCAGTCCTGGTCTCCTCGACCCAGGGCCCCATCACTTATAAGTCAGAATGGGCTCGAAACACACGCCCAATCTCTCTCAGAGCTCCAACTCGAGCTCTGAGAACGACTTTGGCTCACGCGCTAGCTCGAACAGCCACGCTCAGGCTTCTACCTCCCAACAGCCGCAGCAAGCAACAATGAGCCGATGGGAACGCTTGCGTCGACCTTCAGCAGCTAGCTCCACCAAGCGTCCCAACTTCAACGATGCAAATCGAAGCAACAGCAATCATAGCAGCACGGTCACATCGCCTGTCACTCCCCACTTCCCGCTACCAAGCCCGATCGGAGGACCATCGCACGATATGATGCGCACAGCCAGCGATGATAGCTATATGCACATTCTTGCAGCTTCCGCTGCGGCAAAGAGGGCTGCTATGGAATCAGGGGCGGTAGCGGCGTCTGATACGGCTTCAGTCATGTCTTTCACCTGCTCGTTAAGCAAAGAATTCGACCGCCAGAGAGCGGACGTCGACTCGTTGAATGCGTCGCTCGCCGATCTTCCCAGCGCTGCGGGTAGCATGGGCAAGGCTCAAACATATGCACAAACACAATCGCTCGACAAGAAGCAGGCATGGTTGGATACAACATTCAACAAGCTCAGCGCTCGCTACCGCGCGCCCAAGAAGGGTGTCAATCAGAAGGGTGCGGCATCGACTCGACCTGTCAAGCCGCACTTCTTAGATCTCAGCTCAATCATTTGCCCAACTCCAGCACCTGTCGAATGCAGTGGCTCGACCGAGGAAGAAGGTGAAGCGGGCGATCGCTCTTCGTCTTCCTTTTCCTCCTTCAACTCCGGACCTGACTTGTCGTTTGAAGCCATGTCTGGATGGGACAACTCCTCCGCAGACACCAGCCTCGAGCTCAAAACGCCGCAGAACGAAGAGGATCGCCAACTTGCATGCAGCGCCTATGACTTCACCACCCCTCGCCCATCTCAAATGCAACGTTTTGCATCCGCACAAAGCGCCGCTACGTCGAATGGATCAGATATGCGTCTCCCTTCTCCACCTCTCATCTCTCCGCTCATGCCCAATTTTGCATTGCCAACCTCGGCTGCTTCTACACCTGGTCTCGCTCCGCCGTCCTTCGGTGCTGGAGGTTATGGCTTCCCAACTGCTGCTCCGCAGATGATGCGTGGCATTACGCTTGACGACATCCATCACAAGCCTGCTTCTCTTGCCGTACCCACCATTCAGACTAACAACGGCGCTGGACTTGCTTCACATGGAACCCCGCCTGCAGGCATCCGTCAACTTCGAAAGCAGAAATCCTTCGACAATCCAGCCGAGCTTCGTCGTCGACAGAAGCAGGAATGGGGTGTCGGTGGTCCCATGCCTCCTGGCTTCGGAGGCAATGCAAATTTGACCATTGGCATTCCTAAGGCACATCATTTCCAGCAAGCTCCACAGCTGCAATCGGCGGGACTGTTGAGCCCGCAACAAGCTATGAGTCTGCAGAATGCAGTACATCCTTTGGATCCTCGTCGACAACGCCCTCAGCAGATGCGCTCGCCTCCCGCCAACAGTGCCAACCTTCCTGCTCAGGCAGCGATGCACAATCGTGTTGCAGAGAAGCAAGTTCGATCGGCAGCGATGCAGCGTGGTGTCAGTCACGATACCGCTGCTCCTGGAATGCGCTCGCCTCCTCAGCGACCTGGATTGTTTCCGAGAGCGTCAAGTGGAGCATTGCGAATGCTCAACAGCGCTGCATCGGCTGTGAGTGGTATCGACCCTGCCTCTTCGACGGGCTTCTCTACCTCTTCTAGGCAACAGAAGTACCCCGGAAGGTCGGGCACGGATTCTCGCATGCGCATGCACTCTCCTCTGCAATCGCCAGTTGGAGGACCAGTCCCGCTTCCTCCTCTGCTCCCTGCTTCCTCTCACGAGTCATTCGGCTCCTCGGTCGGCACAGAGTCTCTCCCACCAACACCGCACTCAGCTACCTTCCTTCGCGGCCTTCCCATGATCTCTGGTGAAGGTGCCAAGCATGGCCCAACGTCGCCACGTGATGTCCGCATGCACACACACCATCCTGCTCCTCCCATGATGGGATCAGCGTTGGGTCTTATGCCAGGCAAGATGGTCCGCGCGTACTCAGACAACCCAGCCACATTCCCTGTCATCGACGAACCCCGCATCCGAACCGGTTCGCGTCTTCGCGGAGAAAGCATTAGCTCCAACGACGGTGGTGACGAACGTGACACTCGTCCCAACTACTCTAGCCAGACTACACCCCGTCAAAAGATCCGACCGGAACTGCGTCGAGAACACACCTCCAACGCCATCCTCACTAGCCCTCCCAAACCGCATCACGATATGCTAACCCCTGCATCAATGGACGACAGACCAGGTTCAGCAGCATCTGCTACCGTCACTCCCCGATCTAGCAGCTTAAAGGATCTGCTAGCAGCCGAAGCTGAGGACAAAGCGAAGATGGGAGCTAGAGTTAGTATGGGTTCTGATTGCTCAGACTCGAGTTTGGCCTATACCAAACCATCGCCTTTGCTCTCACAGGGTCCGCCGACGACTGAATCAGTGATGGTGGCAGCTGGGAACAATATCACACCCACCAACTCGTACCGCACGGATCTAGTTGCAACACCTACTGGGAACGGGGGTCAAACAAGCAAATGGAGCCCGGATAACAGTCCTACCAGTCTACCCAAGACCAGGCAGAGAGCCAACTCAAGGGTGAATGAATGGGCGGCTAACCTTCGAAAGCTCACTACTCGAGGTGGTGGTAATGTTCCTGCTTTGCCTGTCGGCAAGTAAAGTTATCGACATTTGGTGGCCCCGATTTTCATCTTTCGTTTTCGTATATCTTCTTAGTATCTCTACACTGTATTTCTAGCATCCTTCTCGTTATTGTTTTACTGTATCAATTTATTCGTCTCCCTCTATTCTCCTTGTGAGCTTGTGAGCTTGTGACCGAATGAAAGCAGAGATGAAGTCGTGCAAGCGCAACAGTGAAGTGAGGTAAGTCGCCGAGCCCCTCACAGTAGGGGGTTTCAGTTCTCCACAACGGGTTGAATATTCAACTTTCATAAAACTCAACTTCGACCTTGTTCTTTGACGCCCCCAACTTCAAGCTTGAATATTCGACATTTTAGATCCGAATTATGTTGGATAACACACAAATCATGCGGGAAGAAAGTGGAGGCTTTGCACGTTGTGCAGATCACGTGCAGTCTTCACGTTGTCACGAGTGGAGTGCTAGGCTAGACTTGACCGACCTGGAGTTTCGCCGAGTTCCGAGTTTTGGTGGTGTGTGCGCAGCGAGCGCGTTGACATCTCTCGTCGACTCAGCCTTTTTCGATCCCTCCTATCATCATCAATCAACTAGTTCCTTGTCATGCTGTTGCACGGACAAAGTGATATGAGTAGATGATGGTTTTTCGTGAGACTGTGAGACGAGTGTGCTGAGCGAGATATGCTCGCTCAGCGCATGACAAATCAAGAACTCGAACAAAGGCGCGAATTTACAAGAGATCGGGAACAAGAGATTGAGAGATCGCGGCATCCCCCCCTCCCGAGGAAGGCCGAGGTTGTGTGATATGGAACGGCGAGAATGGAGCTAAAGACGGCATCTATACTGAACGGCGCTACTATGACTGTGCGGAGCGGTGTGACTGCAAATGGGACATGAATGCAAGTGCGAATGCGAAGATATGCGAGAAGGGACCGGCTGACAGGACAGGCAAAAAGAATGGCGAGGTGGGGAACTCTGCATGGCCAGCGCGAGAGAGAGTGGGGGTGTGTGGCTACATTTGAACGGAGGAAAGGGCAGAGGCAGGAGAGGATGAGGCCGTAGATGTAGCGCACGCAAAGGGTAGGGGGATCAAGCAAGATGGCAATGGCGGATGTCGAGGGAATGACAAGCATCACTACGGCCAGCTTGTCTTTTTCTTTGGTACGGACCTCGAGCCTCCCTTTCATTTTGGTGTCGAAATGTGTTGGACACATTTCAGGCACAACAGGGCATCGACATTTGCGTGTAGCTTGCCTTGCTTGTACCGGAACTCTATGTTGCCGAGCAGTGGCATGAGGTAGGTGCAGAGTCGTTCGATCCTTGGTGTGAAGTGGCACTGGCTGTGGGATTGGGCCCTGAGCATGGATGGCAGCGGGGCATGGTCAGTGACGACGATGATCTTCTGAACGTCAAGGTAGTGTTGAAGTCGATTCAGCGCCCAAGCTAGGCAGGAGATCTCGAGTTCAATTGCGGCCATTTTGGACTCTAAGACAGACGTCGTAGTCGAGATGAAAGCGATTGGTTGTTCTACCAAGCCGTCGTCGCCGTCAGGTGGTGTTGACTTGACAGTGTGTTTGTGGCACTCTGGTGGAGGTGGCGTTGACACGTCTCGCAGATTCCAGTTGTTGATGGCATCCACACAGTGCCCATCATTGACCAGATTGTCTGCAAACTCCCACGTTGGGCGGGGGTCATCCTTCCACTTGACAAGGTATTACAAGTAGCGCTTTTTGTACAGCTGCTCGTTGACAATATGCTCGACTTCGTACTCTGGCTCTTCCTCTGGTGAGTCTTCTGCCACAATTGGCTGGGCCTCTAGCTGTCGTCCAAAGGGATCAGGAGATGGAGGGGCCAAGTCCAGTTGGGAGACATCAAAGAGTGGGTCGATGTCAATGCTAGGGGGGAGGGAGAGACAGACTCGGTGGTTGGACAAGACCTCTGCCACTGGAAACGGGCCAGCCTTTGCTGGGTCCAATTTGGGATACCGGGCCAAGGCCAGCAAGGGGCGATCCTCGAGATGCAGAAAGACTTTGTCTCCGACCTGCAACTTGGGCAATGGGCGATGGCGACGATTGTAGGTCTTCTTGTCAACCGCTGCGCTGTTGAGGGCTCGCTGCCACGCCATGTCAACCCTTGCTTGTGCGATCGCCAGTCGATCAACGTGTGTGCGTACTGAGACTGAGGGCAAGGCGGGTGCATGTGTCTTGGCAATATAGACCAGATCGAAAGGGCATTTGCCAGTGGCAACTGACGGTGTCTTGTTGATGGCGAGTTCTGCTGCAGGCAAATAGGTTGTCCAGTCCTCCAGGTGGTCAATGGCCAGGGTGCGCAAGACTCTTTGCAGTGTCTGGATGTGTGGCTCCACCAGGTTGGCCTGCTGGTGGTATGGTGCTGACGGTTGCAATGTTGCTCCAATGCGATTGGCAAAGTCTTGACCGACCTTGCTGGTGAAACACGTGTCCGAGTCTGTCACGATTACCTTCGACTTCCATCCTCATTGCAAGACCATTGAGGTCAGCATGGAGTAAAGGTTGGCGGCAGTGACTCGAGAGGTGCAGGCTTGCGTCACCAGCATGTGCGAGAACAGGCCGACGACAATGAGGACAGCATCCAGACCATTGCATTCTGGCAGGCCCAGGACCAAGTCGGCTGAAATGGTGTGAAAGGGGTAAGAGGCTGCCAGAGCACGCTCCGTGCTGTACTCGCCTGTGCGTCTGTTGAGCTTGGTGCAGAGGCAGGTCAGGCAGTTGTCAATGTAGGCCTGTAGCTGTTTGGCCAGGTGCGGGTGGTGGTAGTCCCTCAGACGTTGGTGTGTCTTGTGGAATCCAAAGTGGCCGTCGTCATGATGTTTGATGAATAGCTCCTTCATTTCATCCACTGGCACGCAAAACTGTCGCAATATGCATTTGGGACCAATGTATACAAGCATGTTGTCCTGAATCTCATAACCCAGCTTAGCCTCCCCTCGTTCCAAGGCCAGGATGACGGGTTTGAGCACCGAGTCTGTGCGCTGTCAGTTGAGGGTTGGTAGTGACCCCGTGGTGACATGACAGGTTGCCACGTCTTGACGTGGAAGCTTTTGGTGGAGGGCAGCGGCAAAGGCTTGTCCTGATGCGTCGACGTAGAGGTAGAATGGTTGGCTGTAATCAGGGTAGGCTAGTGTGGGGGGAGAGGACAACGACAGCTTGAGAGACTTGAGGGTGGTGTCATGTGCGTCGTTCCAAGCAAGCTTGACTTGGCTGGCAGTTGTTCTTGTGTCATTGGAATCGACTAAGTACCATTTATCGCCAAACCTTTTGTACCTGTGGCCCTTCAAGAGCGACATCAGGGGGGCGGCCATGGCAGCATAGCCTGGGATGAAATCGCGATAGTAGTTGAAGAGGCCGAGGACGTGGTACAGTTGTTGCAATGTCTGGGGTGGAGCCAGTTCGCGAACTGCAGCAGCACGATCTTGCAGGATCAAGATGCCAGTGGTGGAGATGTGGCACCCAAGCAGTGATAGGGAGGGTATGGCGAAATGGCATTTGCTCGGTGAGAACTTGAGGCCGACTCATTGAGCCGCAGTCAGGAGCTTATCAAGGGAGGCTACGTGCTGCTCTAGTGTTGGTGAGAAGACCACAACATCGTCCAAGTATACTAGAGCCTCCGTCCAGCGCATGCTACCGAGGAGGTGGTCCATAAAGCGCTGGAAGAAAGCGGGAGCATTTTTGAGACCGAAGGGGATCCTCTTGTATTGGAAGAGGCCCTTGTGGCAGACAAAGGCTGTCTTCCACCTGTCCTCAGGATGGATATCGATCTGGTGATAGCCACGGATGGTGTCCAGCCCTGAGAAGAACCAGTTGCCTGCCAGAGCCTTGAAGACATCATTGATCCGCGGAAGAGGATAGCGATCTGGGACAGTGGACATGTTGAGTCCTCAGTAGTCGACACAGAATTGCCACTTGAGGCCTTGCTTGACGAGTAACACGGGGTAAGAGACGCTTGATGACGATGGTTTGATGACATCCCAGTCGAAGAGTTGGTCGAGTGTCTCCTCTATCACGTGTCATTTGTCAGGGCTGACGTGATGAGGAGCTTCAGGCTTGAGCACTTCAGCTTCCAGGAGAGGAATAGTCATTGCTGTCCCTTGGACTCGCCCTGGCCTGCCATCCAGTGAGAATGCCTTGATGTGTTGGCGCAGGACAGACACTACAGCCTCGTGAGGTCAGCCATTGGTGTCAAGCCCAACTTGGAAGACACCATCGACTAGTTTGGTGGCCGAGGTGTCACGTTGAGGATGAGCCAGCTCATCGTCAGCGAAGTCGAGGGGCTCAGCGGAGATAGGACCCATGTCTTGAGCGATGAAGGCGGAGGCTATGTTCATAGGGACAGGGGTAACCTTGACTGGAGCTGCCATGTGGAAGCTGCCTGTCTTGGTTGAGAGATCATCAGGACCAAGGGGAGTGGCTTCGCCAAGCTTGAACCCTTTGGGTAGTATGTGCGACTCCACCCCGAGGTTGGTGACCAGGACATGTTGTGTTTGTTGGTCGATGACGGCAGCTGGTAATGTCAACTGCATCATGGAGTCGTCTATCATCCAGGCTGCAGGTCCGAGCGTGTAAGAAATCGAATCGGAGATGCGATGGTCGACCGGCACCCAGGCATGAGTTTGTGCTGGGATGACAGTCTCAGACCTTACTGCCATGGCTCTGTTGATGATCTTGGGCATGAGAGCCCAGCCCTGTGTGTCGAAGACGGGGAAGGAGACGTCATTTACCCATGCTCGACCTGCTTGGACGTCGATGATCATGCCTGCTGTGTGGATGACATCGAGACCTAAGCAGATTCCAGGCGCAAAACTTTGCACGACATGGAAGTCGGCTGACGAGCAGAGTCAGATTGGAGTGTCATCACGCCGTCCTTGGATGCTGAACGAGAGTGTGATGAACCCCAACGAGTGGTCATTGTCAATGCCATTGATTCCTACCCCTGGTCCATTGAGCGGTTGCAGCCACAGCTCATTGGCCAGACTTTCATCGATGATGGACAGTGTGGAGCCCATGTTGACGAGTGAAAGTCATGGCTTCGAACTGTGGAGGCTGATGAAGGCGGCTGTTGGAAGGTAGCCCACCCATGCGCAACCCGATCCAGTTGCTCTGGGAAAAGGCATGTTGACGTCAACAGCTTCTGGGTTGCTGTTGCGCGTCCTCTGTTTGACAGTCAGAGTCATGAGACTCGGGTCGATCAGAAGCATGCCTGCGTTGGTGCTGGAAGGTGTCAGATGGATGGCGTCAGAGGGGGGGCAGTCTTGGCTTTGGTGAGCCTCAGCTTTGGGAGAACCCTTCAAACAGCCTGTAGCTGTTTCCCCCTCCACATGGTCTACATGTGTTGAGGCGGCACCAAACGAGCACAGTAGCCTTCAGCCTGAAGGTTGGGAATGGGGGTCAGATGCCCCAACGCTTGTGCAACGGAAACTCTTGCTGTTGATGGGAATCGATTGAGATCTGTGCTGGTCATTGCGGCAGGAAGACTGGTCGAGGGCGAGGGGAGCTGGTGACATGTGTATTGTGTGGACAACGGGGTTGGTGTTGCCCAGCTCTTGGAGGTTAGCACTGATGTGTGAGTGTGATCGAGTGCATTCTCCACAACGACAAGGGCCGTCACCATCTAGTTTTGAGACCTCACGATCTGATCTTCCCCCGACGAGGGAGGGCTGGTGCCCTGAGAATGCTCGTTCGAGGTGCACGAAGACCCAAAGGAGAGGTCCAGGCTAGGTGTCATGTTGTTGTCATTGTCGATGATGATGGGATCCTCATTGAAGAGAGGGTACCCGTATGCTCTGACAAGGTCTAGTTCCACCTGTGCCCGATAGTGCTGCATGTAGTGTGCCTCCGCTTTGACACGTGGAGCGAGGTGATCGTGCTCAAAGTCGAAGTGTTGTTGGTTGCAGTGACGACATGAGCGGCCGAGGTAGATGGTGTTGCCAGAGTCGGGTAGCCGATAGGCTCTGATTTGGCATCCGTCACGCGAGACGAATGATATGTTCTCGGGCTGGTAGGTGTCAGCCAGGGGAGCTCCAGGCTGTTGCTGAGGTGCTGGTTGCCTTAGCTGCGGGGGTCAAGCAGGTACGATGTGAGTTGTCGTCTGCTGGACCGCAGCATCGTCTGCCTGGGTAATCACAACTGCAGAAGACACAGCAGGTGTTAGCGAGGAGTTCTTGAGAGGGCATCAATGGGTGGCACGCCAAGACGCTTCCAGCGACTTCAGCTCGGTGAGAAGGTCCTGTACGTTGGGTACAGGGTCTAGGTGGGACCTCACGGCAAGTCAAAGGGAGTCTGGTAAACCAAGGCAGATCTCTTGGGTGAGATCGGCTTGGCTGCGAGTGGGGTAGGCGGCGCGGAGCAGAGACAGCTTGCTGTAGAAGTACTGCTGTATGGTCTCACTCTGCCATACCCACTTTCGGGCGTCTGCTACGCGTCGGGCCTCTCCATCATCAGGTCAGAATGCGACACAGAGTTCTCTTTCCCAAGTGGGCCAGCCGTTGTTGAGGCTCTGGCAGAGCTTTGGCGACATCAACTGGTACCACTGGGCTGCTGTGTCGCGGAGGCAGAGGGGGAGGGTCTGTACAACCGCTTGTTCCCATGCCGGGTCATTGCGACTTTGCACAAGGGCTGCAACGCGGCTCTGGAAGAATTCCAGACACTCTGGGGTGCCGTCAAAGTGGCCAATGTCTTTGGGTTTGACGGTTGGTCGGTGGGTACTTCCGGGCTGGTCAACGACAACAGGGTGCGACCAGAGCTGCGGTGGTTGTTGTTGCTGCTGGTGTTGTTGATCAGCATGTGGCTGACCTTCGTTGTGCTGAACAACAGACGGTCTTTCTGGTTGGTGTGGTGAGGATGGTGGGCGATGCTCGCTTGTCTTGAGTAGTTGCGCGAGCACAGTCTGAGCCTGAGTGGCGGCCCTGTTTGTCTCGGCCTGCTGCTGCATGGCGAGCTGAAATGTCTGTTGTGACTGCTGCATGCTCTCGAGAATGCGAGCAAGCATGAGGGTCGAGTTGAGGGGCGTATGAACACCGGCAGTTGGAGCTGCCCTTGTCGTCTCTTTGGAGACCGAAGCATACGGTGAGTGTGTCTCTGCTTCCTTGGAAGCAACAGCCGGAACGTTAATGGGTGAGATGCCACCGCGATGAGTTGAACCAACCATGATTTGTTGTACGATGCTGAACCAGAAAAGAGCTGGGTGTTGCAGTTGTTGCTGTGCTGTGGGGACCAAGGCCACAGTTGAAGGGTCGACCACTCTGCGTGCCACTAGCCAGTGGTGCCGTCACTCAGGACGGATCCTAGCACTTCAAGCTAGGGGCAGGTTACCTCTCGAGCGTTAGAGAGGCCTGTTGGACGCAGGTATATCAGCTGTATGATCGTGTCGCCCTCAGTAGTGGTCAGCCGCACAGCGATTGACTCTGTGCAGTGAGGGGGCCTTCAGTGCAATGAAGGTTGTTGATGTTCGGGGCTCGAACCCTAGGTCGTGCTGCCCATTGAGACAAAACACTGCCAGGAGCGACCAACTCTGCTGGCGATGGGGGCCCTGTTGGTAAGGGTTGTTAGTCTTGGCAAGGGCGTGCACCGTTGAACCAAGATGTCTTTAATGACCCTGACTAATCAGGTCACTGCAGTTAGTATGTTGCGGCTGAGCTGCAGAATGTTTAATGTCTTGCTGGGCGAGATGGTTGTTCGCATGTCGGCTTGGGCTGATCGACCACAAGTCGTAAATGCTAGCAGAGCTGGCATCTGTGTTTACAACTTTGTGCTGTGCACAACTCTGTGACATAGATGCGGGAGGTTGGTCAAGGGCGACCAAGAGTGGTTGGTGTATTGCAGTCGGAGGGGTGTGAGGCAGGATCCGCACCAGGGGTGGGAAGATCGTGTGGTAAACCACACATCAGCGCAAGTTTCGCTTGCCTAAAGCAAGGTTAGGCACATGGTGAGGACACCGTTTGGTGCAACTGTCGAAACAGCCCACTGGTGGTGTGCTGCAGCGGCAACAGTGACAACGACTTTGTCAGAGGCCGTCATGACTCCTCTCGGTCCTGCTGAACTGCAATTGGTGGCGAAGAGTATCGGGTGACGGTGGATTGGGCAGCGAATTGGGTGGTGCGATGAGGTTGGTGAGCGAAGAGTTGGCTGTATGCAGGTGGTTGTGGCGGAGGGGAGCGATATTAAAATTGACGGTGAGATGTCCTGGTATTGGTACCTGTCTGTTGCTATTGGGCGGCAACACTACTGATATCAGGAATTACAATTGATACCTTTACCAAGTGCTCATGCTAACTGACAATTGCTGTTGATTGTCAAGTATCAGTGGTCACAACTATTCCTTTGTCAGGGGCTGTATCACAGTTGTTATACCTGTGGCCTTGGTAACAGCAGTGACTATGTGAGTAGTGATGACTATCAATTTATTAGTGTTCTAGTGTGGTCACACTTTGTGGATTCACTGATGTCAGATGTCGATTATTTATTATAGCCAATGACTCTTGAGGGTCTGTGTATGAGAAGTGGCTATCAGTAGCATATAGGTAACAATCGCTGTCAATTGTTAACTATTGGGTAGGAGAAGTAAAGTCTTGATTTGATAATTCTAAGTGCAGATAGATACATGGATACCAGGTGCTTATATACCTTATGCCCCTCCCCCCCTCCATTGTGCACTTGATACAGTGTTCGCTTCTCTTGCTGCATCATGTTGAGAGGTAGCATTTGCCATGGGTGTTGTGCCATTGTGACTGTGTGATGGTTCATCTGTGGCTTGAGTGGTTGCAATGAACCACACTCAGCATTCGCACCAAGCCTCCTACAACTCACATTACCTGTACATCCTTGTGTGCCCCAATCATCTTTCACAATGACTTGCAACCACATGGGGAAACTATAGGTGTGTCATCATTTCTTATCATGTGACACACCATGTGTGCCTTGGCAATTGGTCATGTGTAGCCATCAGTAGTGGTCCATATGTGAGGAGTACCCCATGTCACTTGCACAAGGGGTATCCCATGTCCCCATTGGTGATTGATGGGAGGCCAACAATGTTGTGGTGATATTGGTGTGTCATCATTGGTAACTTGCAGTCCATGAGGACTTGTGTAGTATCCATGGGGACTTTATGGTAACTACACCAACACACAACTATCACTGGCAATAGTTGTACATGAGTGGTGTTTCCGCATTAATTGCATTGAGAGTCTGCAGTTGCCATCAATAATGCACTGTCGATGATGTCTATGTTAGAGTGTGAAGCTGTAAAGGTTTATTGGTCATCTGTCAGATTTCCAACAAGCAAGTGGGGTTGGGCGACAAGGTCGATGGGTGAGAGTTGATGAGGGTGGTGGATGAGAAGGAGGGAGAGAGGTGAAGAGGTTGGTCCACTTAAGAGGGTCGCTGAGCTGCCCCCCTTTTTTAGGAGTGCCAGCGTGTCAGGATTTGGCTTACATGGCTTGGCCAGGCCAGCATGGTGTGATCAAGTTGTAAGGCCGGCTTGCTGAGTCGATCAGTCTGAGGGTTGGGCAGACAGAGTCTTGGATGCAGGGATGGTGAAAGTGACAGGCAAAAGGAAAGTCGAAGTTGTAGATGGGATGTGTGAAGGAAGAAGACCTTGGCAACGTAGTGTTGAGGGTTAATGCATCCCAAGCATGGGTGTATGCAGGTGTCAGTGAAGGTGATGTTGGAAGTCGGCATCACCAAGGGAGCTACTGTCAGTGGCAGGCAGCCAGGTTGAAAAGGACTAGGCTTGGTCAGTGGACTAAAAGCAAGTAGCAAGTTTGCTAGAGGTCCCACAATGGTGGAGTGGCTTGTAGAGCTAGTGCTGTTGTTATGTCAGACTAGGTACACTCCTTGCTGAAAGTGGACAATTAAGTGTAGTCAGTGGTTACAAAGGGGAGACTTGCAGTGTTGGTACAGAGTAAATGAAGTCATGAGAGATCAGTAAGAGTAATGAGCAGACAGTATGATATGGAGGAGTTAATAGTTGTTTGATTGTCATGTCATCAATGGGGTACTTGAAGTGTACCACTATATATACACATTGTGTGGACTACCATTCACTGTTATGACTATTGTGTGAGATGGGTACCAGGTGTAGATGTCCACATGGGATCAGTGATGCCCTAGTGTGAGAGACATTGTGGTGTTTACTATCCCTATGTTGTGATCATGATGACAGGTGTAGGGAAGGTCCCTAGTACCATGGAGTGTTGCTTGCTGGGCCAACCATTGCAGACACATGTCAATTGGGTCATATCGACAGTTGGATATAGATCAATGGTTGGCAGGATAGTGCATCCCTTCCAATGTGTGTGCTTGATGCATTAGAGTTATGGAGCTTGCTGTATGCATTGGCTCCCAAGATCCAGGAATGCATGGTGGTAACCTTTAGGTGTTATCCCTTTTTTACTGAAGCAGTGAGGGTCTGTACCGACACCTGTGGCATTGATGCTAGCTAACAATTCAACATAGCAGGTGACTGTATATTCCAACAGGTGAATGCTTCATAGGTCAGAAAAGATGCGAGAACTGGTTTGTGGAAGGGATCTGAATGGCGAAGATGGTCGAGATGGGCATTCCACTCTTGTCACCATGTCATGCTGTTGCATGGACAAAGTGATATGAGTAGATGATGGCTTTTCGCGAGACTGTTGTTAGGCCAGACCGAATATTCCTGTTGGCCCACGCACCCCGCGCTACTCGGCCGAGTGGCACGGAGGACAGGTGTCGGGCCACCTCACATCACTCGCTCGTTGTCCATGCCCCTTCAGAGACATCGTCGAATGTATTATCTAGCTATCTCACCTTTCGGGAGTGTAGCTCAATACTAGTAGACCTCTCCATACCATCCTGTGACTGTGCGCACCGCTCAAGCAAGCCCCAACACAGTCCCAGGCCGTAGAGACCTCTCTGCGGTGAACAGACCCCTTGGGACCTTCTAACAACTGTGAGACAAGTGTGCTGAGCGAGATATGCTCGCTCAGCGCATGACAAATCGAGAACTCGAACAAAGGTGCGAATTTACAAGAGATTGGGAACAAGAGATCGAGAGATCGCGACATTCCTGCATCGACAAAAGCGTTCAACTTGTCTGTCTTTAGCTTGTTTCAACATGTAAATAATTCAATTAGATGCGCGTCGCCCCTGCAAACTACCATCCCCTTGAACACGCCTGAAAACACACGTGACTCATGAGCATTGAATATTCAACTCCCAAATAATCCGTGGTCGCACGGCTGAGTTTTTGGCCGCATATTCAACTTGGTCAAAAACTCAACTTTTGGCTGGGGATTTGAAAAGTTGAATATTCAAAATCTCGGACCCCGACCTGAATATTCAACTTTTTGGAAACTCAACGAAAACTGAAACCCCCTAGTGTGTTTTGGAAGAGTTTATCCTGATAATCGGTAGCCGCCGAAGAGAAAGCTTAACTATGTATCGGTTCTACCGAGTCGGCAGACCATGAAGGATCGGAGCGAGTCCATTCTCGACAGCACACATCTTCAGCGTGGGGCAGATAAGTTCTCAATCTAAAGTCGATCGGATCGGCTTCGATGGTTGAAGTCGATGCTTGCGGCTTTAGTGTTGGTGGACATCACACTTTGCTTTCTCTGAAGCTCTGCCGTACTGTCTGCAAAATTCCATCATCCCACAGTCTTCGCATCGGGACAGACGATTCTACCGTCGATGTATCTGAACCGCGGAACAACCTAAAGCATGGGAAGGACAAGATGCGATTCTGTCCGGTTTTCACTCTTGCATTCATCTTGTATCAAGATTAATGCGCCGCTGCAACCTTCAGCAAGGTCTGATCTCATGGGAAGACGATCGGAAGCGATCCGACTCTACCTTCCACGCTGGCAATCTATCTTCCCCTTTCCTGGGTGTTCGACTTGGGGCGTATCTGTGAGAAGGCCCGAAAGCAAACCTTGCGAGGTGTGGAGTTCGAATCCATCGGTCTCGCCCGAGATGCACGAAGGAGTGCGGCGATTGTGCGGTGATACCTTGCAGAGGTTCTCGCTAGGAATTTGCCGACAACGGAGGCTGAGAAACGGGAACGAAGCGATGTTCTTCGGCTGAGCGTTCGATCCGATGCGCCACTCGAGACTTTAGCAGCCGTTGAAGTTGGTGTGAAGCAAGGTGATGTAAACGTGTCTTACCAGTAAGCTGCTTTTCAGGCGAGCAGACCATCGTAATACTACGGCTCATTGCTTCCGAAGAACTCAAATTTGATACCAACAGCAAGTACTAGCCAATAGCAAACGAATAGACGACAAATTCGAACAGCCAACAGCAAACGAGTATACGACAAGTTCGAACAACGTTTGGTGGAGCGTGAAACCGAACTCGTGTCGTTGCTGGCAGGTGGTGATCAGGAAAAATTCTGGATTGGTGGCTGCTCTTTGGGCTTGCGACACGGGACGCGCCAAAGCAGGCATTTGCCGCCCCTGGTTACAGCAGACGCCGTTGCGGCTTGTGCCGGCCTTTGCGAGTCGGTTTGTGCCACCACCATGTACTGTACGTCCTTTAGCTGCAACGAAGAATGTAGAAATGCCTAAAGAATAACTTAGAAACAAAGTGTAGTGCGGTCATTTGGTGTCGTTCGGGCAGGCATGAGAACATCTCAGGACACCCGAGCGAGTAGCTTGTTGGACAGCTCGACAACGCGAAGGTGAGAAACAAGCTTCCGAAGATTTGCCTGTCCTTCAGTCAGCAGATGACGGGGAAAGATCTCCCCGTGCCCCAGCGCCGCCTTGCTCCGCAGTGTAGAAAAGTTTCGAATCTCTCCATTACCCTGTCCATCTCGTTCGGCTACATGAGCATTAAGGTCCCGCTCTGAAAATCTTGGCGATGCTGTAAAGCGGGCAGAAAGGTCGTCACTCGTTGGTCAGCTCCAGGTTATCAGCATGACCAGCGTGACCGGAAACGATTCAATCTCCCCCAACCGAAGTGCTGAAGGCCAGAAATGATCAATTTGCAGTTGGAATGGCCCCAAAAGAACAAATGGTGGTGAGAGTGGTGATGGTCGTCTTATCCACTGCAGTACGTAACAAAGCTGATCCAACAGCAGCAGCGTCTCTGGTGGGACTTGAAATTTCACAGTCCGACGCCGCTGACGTCCCGGCAGAGTCGAGCGTAAAAAAGACGTGAGAACATGTCAAAATTGCTTGGACACTCCGCATGACCGGCTCTTGTGCCAGTCGGCACTCTGACGCTCATCTGCAACCCTTTCACCGGTGCTCGATCCGGTGTTGATCAGCCGCGTGTCATGAACCCCCATCTTCACAAGAAGCATAAGAAGCGACCCTATTCATTTCGCAAGACTTCTTTGCTAATGGATGGGTCGTCCAGACTAGGTGTCCACGCGTGTCTCCATTTGTCTCGAGAGAGTAATGATGTGCAAACAAGAGGCGGCGCTGCTTAGGCGACTGTCGATGGTGGTGGAAGTTGGCGGTTATACCCCATCACCATCGACTCTGCACCGCCAGACATTAGTGTATCGATGATGCTGTGCAACGCAATGCGGTCCGATCTCATCCTCAGAAATGGTGGTAACAAGGCGCAGTGCATCCTGTGCCTTGGATCCGGCGCCAACACCGTAAGCGAGGCTGTCGACCGTCGTATGAATGGATCTCCCCCACGATGCCATCTCGTATCATAGTGCACGGCAGACTGCAACGTCTGAATCGTTCGTGCGCGCCCTAACTCCCTCCGAAGCGATCCCGTAACTTATGTGGAAAGATGAACCCACGCGTCGAGAGGAGCGAAAATCAAATCGAACAGGATGTGACGTGAATCCGGTGGCGCTTGCATTTCTTGGTGTCCAAGTTGACGGCGCTGTCGATGCTGCCATCCGGATCACAGAGTGCAGCAAACGGCTGCACAACACCGTCGCGTAACGTCCAATTTTGCAAATTCCACGAGTCTCAATTAGGCCCGCATCCGGACTCACACTGCTGCAGCATCGGAAAGCCAAAATATTCGACAATTTCGGCTCAAAGTCCTCGTATCTCCTTTGTTCACAACCGAGGCAATAGAGCTAAGTCCCATTCGTTGTCCTTGACCATGAACTTGTAGCGCGACTTCATTGTGTAGCCGCAGCTGAGCTTCATTTTGCTGTCCGGTGCCCTTTTGTGTCCTCAAACACCGTACGCGGCTGCTTTTGTGCTCTGCAAGCCTTTTCGTCCATTTCATCCAGACCCAAACCTGAGCATTTGGCGGTACACTCGGTTTCTACCGATTAGCCTTAAGCTCACCATTTGTATAGCCATGAAACTGGCGCCTGTACACGAAGGCATGCATGACGCCGCTCCTATGCTCTTTCTGTACTGTACTCAAATGCACTGTTTCAGAGCAGAGCTGGACGACCCTCGACAGCCGCCGAAACTTTCGCTTAGCCTCCCGTCCGGCCCGTCAACATTTTACATCGTTCAAATGGGCAATGAGAGTCAGAGATGAGCGCGCCAAGGGAAATTCACTCTGGCGATTGGTGTCAACAGTGCAGTCATGCGCCTTGCCATGATTTCCGCTGCTTCCTTGCGTGCCAGTCCCGAGGCTCGGTAGAATTACTTCTCTTGCACATCGTTGTCCCACTCTCGGGATTTCCTGTGGCGTTGTGGTTTCTCGCTTGCGCCTGTGCCATTCCATTGCTGTAGCGATAGAGTATCGTCCTTGAGCTAGCCATGACACCGTGTGACGTTTTGGCTAGCTCATGATTTCGAGTCCACGAGTCCACGACTCTTTCTCCTCTCTCTCTGGTCGCCCCGTTTCCACTTCCTTCCCTTGTCGTGATGCCTGCTGCTTTCGCTGCTCGCTCGGCATATATGGTCGTGCTCGGCTAAAACAAGGCTATCAACTCATTGGAGAGCTCTGCCAATTTCTCCCTTTCCTCTCTTGCGGCTATAACATAAAAATGATAAAACAAAAAACACAGGTCCCTAAGGCTTTTACTGCTCTTTCGCCTTCTGTTCCCATCTCTGCTCGATGCTTCTCTGCGTCTGTACGGCACCTGTCGCCCGTTTGCAGTTTCGAGCTCTGCCCGTGCTCCTCCTCGCATCTGCATCTCTCCGGCGCTTCTGTGCATGCCTCGCACTGACTATGCTCTGCTTGATTGCTAAGTTACCATGTTTCTCCTCGGTTCTTCCGCCTAGCCACCTTCTTGTGGTTTTCATTGCGAATCATGTGGCGCGCGCTGTCACGCCCTGTGTTCTTTTCGTTCGCCAAAACGCAACGTGTGAGTCCATGCGCTTTGACTGGCTTCTTTCTCTCTTCGTGCCGCCTGCTGTTGTTGTCTTTGAATCCAGATGGCTGAGTTCTTTTTCTGAACATCGGTTTCAGCACGTCCCTGCGTTGCATTGACGATCGCGAGGTGGCCCGTAGTCAACCTTTTCATTTTGCAACCTCAACCTGTGGGTGCCCGCCGCTGGAGGAAACAATGCGAAGAATCCCAATGCTAGCTCTCTGTCCGGATTGAACTTGCATTGAACCTTTCCTGTCCTCCACTTGACACTTCTCTCTCTCCTAAGACCCTTCGCTGGGCCCTTGTTTTCTGTTGACTTGCCTTTGACTGAAGAACTCAGTGCAGTATCGGAACACACACTCCTTCTCGACTGCTCCTTTCCGAAAACTCCGCCTTTGCGCCTGTCGGTACCGCCGTATCTTCGAACCTCTCCTCATCCGCCTGCCTCCACTCGAATTTCACTTTGCCGCGTCTCCTCCTGCGCCGGTCTGTGTCCACGTCCACAAGCTCGCAACGCTCCAATTTGATTCACATCCGGATTTCCTGTAGAGTGGTCACGCTCTTCGTAACCGCTGTCCTTTCCTCACTCTCTCCTTCTACGTCTCTCTCACCGGTCGCATAAGTGCCTTGAACCCTCTCTCCGTTCGGCTGCGGTTTCGGCTCCTCTTCGTCTTCGTCTTCCGCTCTGCAATTGATCCACGTCAACCACGTCTCAAAGTCTCTCGCGATCTCTTCGTCAATCATGCAAAGCTTCCAACTCTGACGTCCTTCGCAAACTCGGCTCTTCCGCTCTCCTTTTCTCCCAGCAGCGAAAGGTAGAGCTTCTTCACCGCATCGACAACCCGACTTGCGCACAACGGGACCGGATGTCAGGCACATAGACCCTCAAGGGTCCTGCTCTTACCAAATCCCATCCCGTTTGCGTTAGGGTTTGCTGCTTGCTATCCAAGTTTGGTTGAACCTTGAGCTTCTTACGTCTTTTGCTTGCTTGCTTGGTCTCCTCTTTTCCCATCTCTTGCCCTTCACTCTTCTTCTTCCTCCTCCTCCCTCTATCTTCACCACATTCAACGGCACTCTCGACGTCCCTTCCGACAACCCTTGTTGAAACCCTTGCCACCTTCAACTTCAGCTTCAACAACAACGTGTCCGTTCGGTACTCTGGCAGCTAACCCGCCCTTCACACAGCCTTCACCCTGTAACTTCTTTGGCAACAACGACATCGTCATTCGGTACCTGCCTTCACACACGCCCAACTTTGGCTTTTGCTTTCGCCTGCTCGTTCTGGCCTGTCGTTGGACGTAGCGCTACTCCCATCGCTTCTCGTCCCTCGACCTTTTGGGCGAAACGCCACCCTTTGCAACCCGACTCTGTCTTCCCGCCCCTTTTCTTTTCTCTTCCGTCTGTACTTTTGTCAATTGCTTTTCTTACCCTCGAACGAGGAGTGAGTCAACTCAGTGCCGACGAGAGAGCGAACAAATTCAGGATCGGAACAGCCTGTTTCTAACGCCACTCCATCCGTCGTATCATCCGATCCTCTTATAACCTGAGGTCTGGCCTTCGATCCCCGGCCTCTCCGCTACTTGATTCCGCCACACCACCATTGTCACTTCGACGCCCAGTCTCTACGTGCGCCTTTGATCCCTTCGTCGAGCTGCCAATCGCTGCAAGCCTGATACGAATCGTCTCAGCACCTGCACCAAAGCTTGTTTTCCGCCTTATCTCAACTTCTTCAGCATCTGCAATTGACCTTGATCATCACTACTTGACGACTGTTTCATACTCGGTCGCCATCACCCTCTCAACTGCACGATCATCACCATCTTCTCCAGCACATTCATGCCAGCCATCATGAGACCCTCGACCAAGAACAACGACGAGATGCTCGATGCCGAGCGGCTTCGTCAGATCGCTCGTCGCAAAGAACAGAACCGCAACGCACAACGACGTCTTCGTGAGCGCAAAGAGGAATACACGATGCAACTCGAAGCACAACTTGCCGATCTGCATCGACGTTCTCAGAGCCAAGAAGAGGAGGCGCACTTCCTTCGAGAGGCTCTTGCTCGCATGCGGGCTGAGAACCAGACACTTGCAGAGCAGATCTCGATGATTCACCAAGCGGTTCCTTCTACGCTGACTTCGCATCCTCTCCCACAACGCGCCTCCATTGATCTCGGTATCGACCTCTTCGCACATACAAACGCAATGAACCGCAACCGAAATCGCTCGCAGAGCGCTACTGCCTCGACTATGCCACACTTTGCCTTTAACCCGGCAGCTGCACCATGGTCGACGACGTCTTCGCACCATCCCATGTCGGCCATGCACCCGCCTCACTTTGGCGGCACCATCGCACCTGGCGCCACACATCGCCTTCCCATGACTGCAGCATCACCGCTGCCAGGAGCATACACCTTCCCTGGTGGTCTCACTTTGCCACAGCACGAGTCGATGGAGGACGTCGCCATGCCTCGCTCTGGCGAAGGCAGCCGTCGAAGCTCCTCGTCTCCCAAGTCGCAGCGCAGAGACAGCATCTTCGACAGCCGAGGCAACCTCTCTCGTCACGGAAGCGGTCAGACCGAGCTTACTCTGCCTCCTGCGGACCAATCTGATTCCGAGAGCGTTCACTCATCTAAGATTCAGCGCATTTCTGCTACGCCCTCGGTCCACGCTGCAGCCTCCATGGCTCCCTCGCCATCGTCGTCGCTCAGCTCGGCTGCCATCCCCTCTCGAACCATGGCGCAGAACCTAGCCGTACAGCAGCAGCAGACCGTCGATGCCAAATCCGCGATGCCCAACATGCCTCCTTCGTCTGATGACATCATGGCTAGCTGTCTTGAGAGCATCCATTCGATGCCTATGTCCGGTAGCGCCGATGCGAACAAGTCGTCCGAGTCGAACTCTACACAAAAGTTCAACTTTGATGGCGGTGCTTCGTGGATGTCTTCGGCCAACGAGGTCCCGGGTCAGCTTGCTCTTCCCGACTTCCGTCAACAACAGGATTTCTCTAACATGCCCAAGCCTCTTGGTATGACACCTGGCGCTCTTGGCCTCAGTAACATGATGTCAGGCAGTGGCCATGGAGGTGACGGCTGGTCCATCTCGCCTTGGATCAACATGGCGCAGACTCCTTCTGCGGCAGGCGGCTCGGCTGACATGGAACACTCTGCTTCGCGCTTGAACGCTGAAGGAAAACGAATGGAAGGCGGTTTGGCCCTTGACAGCCGAACTTCGCTTGCTAGTCGTCGCGGATTCTCGGGAAGCTTGAAGCTCGAATCTCGGGCTGCCTAAGGATGCCGATTGCGCAGCACACGAGCGCGCTTCCGCATACCCCTTGTCAGTCAACCGGCCATTCTTTTTTTCTCTTGTTGCCCACCATCTCACCGGAACTGGCCTTTCATGGAACGCGTCTCGATACTCGCAAGCATTCTTCCATCTGCCCATCCTCAAGCATTCCCTCTAATCTAGCTATCTACTCCAGCTCACCTTTCTTTCGGATTTGCATGTTACGCTTTGGGTCACACACTGAGCTCAACAACAACTGCTCGCGATCAAAGCTGGCGTGTAGGTCGAGGTCGTCCGGGCTTGCATTCCTTTGCCCGCGCACAACTTCATGGGTATCAGTCGGGCAACAAACACCCCGTGCTGGACCCCAAACCTGACTGCAAATGCTAGCTTCGATCATACCACGCTTGGCGATACTAGCATAGTCAACCAGTCTTCCTCTTTCTCGTTGCATTTGTTTCCCAGGTTCGATCGTTCCCATTTCCACACCCCGAAAGCAGCATCTGTACTTTACAACCAAGCATACTCGAAGGTCTCACTCGCACATGGCTGCTCTGCGCTCGTCATCATTGTCTCGGTCTCGGTTTCGGCTTCCACTCGTTTTTTGTACTCGTATGCTGGTGATATGCACGCACACCATCTCGCATCACTGTCGTCGTCTCTGTCTCTCGTTTAGTCTGTCCGCTACTGTTGTATCACACTCGCATCGCACTGCATCTTTTGCATAGGTCTCTAATCATACTCGCCAAGGGACGCTGCAAATTTGCAGCCCAGTGTTTCTATTCACTTGTTTGTCTGATGCGTGTGTGCTTGCTGGTTCTAATTGGTTGTGATTGAGCTCTGTGGAGGCAGGCAAGCCCTGTGATCTGAGACGGGCATGTCGGGAAGGGTGACGATGGAGAGAGATGCACGAAGAGCAAGCATCGTTGGACGCCACTTGTGTCGAAGGGCGCCGAAGAGAGGCATAGCCGAAGCTGTCAAGATGCGCTTCCAGCTCGCGATCTTGCCCAGGCTTCCGAGAGAGTTGGGAGTTGCCGAGATTTTGGCTGTGCGCTACTTGAAGTGACTATTTCTTCGCTGTGTTAGAGCAGTGTACGGTGCACAACCCGCGCGTAAATTGCTGTCTGAGCTTGGACCCGCTCGGCAAACCGGTGGAGAGCGAGGCCGGATTTCACGAGAATTCAGTTGTTGAAAGAGGACAGCAGTTTGGGCTCGCAGCCAGCAATACGCAGCAGGAGCCGCGTCTCCGTGTCTCCCTCTCTGCACACTTGGCGAGGTTGAATCAGAAGAACAGCAAACACACACACTCTCGCTCGCCTGGACTCAGCCGGGAATAAGCAACACATAGCCCTCGTCATCCTCCGACTTGCCCTCTCATCATCATCTCCCCAGGTCGGAAAGGTTTTCTCTAACACAGACACCCACACGCACAAGATGGCCAGTCAAGCTTTCATTGTCGCTGCCAAGCGAATTCCCTTCGGTGCCTTTGGAGGCAAGCTTTCCGGTTTTACAGCTTCTCAACTCGGTGGTCTTGCTTCCAAAGCTGCTCTCGCTGAGATCCCTTCAAACACTCAAGTCGATGCTACCATCTTTGGTAACGTTCATGCATCTGACAACACAGCTGCTTACCTTGCTCGTCATGTCGGACACCACGCTGGATTGCCTGTCACTACCCCTGCTTTGACCGTTAACCGATTGTGTGGATCTGGTTTCCAATCCCTCATCAATGCTGTACACGAGATCCGAGTTGGTGATTCCAACGTAGTGTTGACTGGTGGTACCGAGTCAATGTCTCAAGCTCCCTACACCCTTCACGGTGTACGATTTGGCAACACTCGTTACGGTCAGGATCTTAAGCTCGTCGATTCCCTCGCTGCAGCTTTGACCGATCAGGTCCCCACCCCCACCCCCATGGGTATCACCGCCGAGAACCTCGCTGCTAAATACGGTATTACACGTCAACAATGTGACGAATACGCGTTGCAAACTCAGCAACGCTACCAAAAGGCACTTGCAGATGGCGCATTCAAAGGAGAAATCACCCCTGTCGAAATCAAGTCGAAGAAAGCCACCGAATCTTTCGAAGCCGATGAGCACCCTCGTGCCAAAACTACCGTCGAAAGCCTCGGCAAACTTCCCAGTGTCTTCAAGAAGGAAGGTACCGTTTCTGCCGGAAACGCTTCGGGCATCTGCGACGGTGCCGCAGCCAACGTCGTTGCTTCGGAAGAAGCTGTTAAGAAGTTTGGCATTAAACCTCTCGCCCGTATTGTTTCGTACGGTGTCACTGCTTGCGAACCTAGCATTATGGGTATTGGCCCTGTAGAGGCTTCCAAGCTCGCACTTAGCCGCGCCGGTTTGAAGGTTTCGGACATGGATCTTATTGAGGTGAACGAAGCTTTCGCTGCGCAGTTCTTGGCCGTCCAGAAGGAGTTGGAGTTGCCCAACGAGAAGACGAACGTGTTCGGTGGTGCGATCGCTCTGGGTCACCCATTGGGAGCTAGTGGTGCTAGGATTATGGCCAATTTGACACACAACTTGATCAGATTGGACAAGAAGTACGCTTTAGGTGCGGCTTGTATTGGTGGTGGCCAGGGTATTGCTGTCGTTATTGAGCGTGTCTAAGGCGCTGAATGGCGTTCCCTCTAGTTGTCGAGCTCGAATAGATTGTCCACTCATGCAAGGTTCTTCATGATTCAATTTGATTATAGAAGCTTCATTGCTGGTTGCGAATGTGATTGCGAAAAGCCGGTGCGAGATGAGAGACAGCGTTGTGATGGGAAGGAGGAGTCTAAAAGGTTCCGATTGCGTCCGTTTGCACTTGAAGCAAGATGGATTGACAAAGCAAAGATCGAAATCGAAATGACGGCCGACTCCGGAGCTGCTTTTCTGGATGGTCCGCCGTTTCTGCACTTTCCCAATCTTTGCTTCGACCAGCTCTATACACCGAGTCTCTCACGCACAAGCTGGCATCTGAGAACAAGTTGATATTTTGGAGTGAATCTAAGTCACTTGTGTGTGTGTGGCAGTATGATCTGATCTTCTGGTAGCCTGCACTAGAACCCTTCTGCCCTTTGCACAGGGTCTAGATCCTAGCCGGCTGGCCAGCTGGTCAGTTGTTAGCGTTAACAATATCCACGAACTCGGGTTTCAAACTAGCACCACCGACCAAGAAGCCATCGATATCAGGCTGCTGAGCCAACTCCTTGCAGTTCTTTCCTGCAACGGAACCACCGTAGATGATCCTCAACTTGTCCGCAGTCTCCTGTCCGAGCTTCTCAGCAGCCCACTTCCTAATAGCAGCGTGAACCTCCTGAGCCTGTTCCGAGGTAGCCACCTTGCCAGTGCCGATAGCCCAAACAGGTTCGTAAGCGACAACGATCTTGGACCAGTCCTTGACGACCTCAGCGACAGCGTTGAGTTGGCGGACGACGACGTTGACGGTTTCGTTAGCTTCACGCTGTTCGAGGGTTTCACCGATGCAGAGGATGACGGAGAGGTTGGAGTCGAGAGCGGCAGCGGTCTTTTCGGCGACGTTGGCGTCAGATTCGTGGAAAAGAGTACGACGTTCGGAGTGACCAAGGATGACCCAAGGGATAGAAGCATCCTTGAGCATAGAGACGGAGACTTCACCGGTGAAGGCACCGCTAGTCTTGTGGTAGGCATTCTGGGCGGAAACGGCAACGGGGGATCCCTTGAGCTGCTCCTGAACGGTAAGAAGGTGGAGCGCGGGGGGTGCAACAACGACCTCTAAATAATGTTGCGCATCGTATCGGCATCACAAGAAGGAGGAGAGAGGGTCAGTCATCCTGGTTTATGTATTGTGATCCTGTTCAGAGCGTGTGCTATGCTACTCACCAACGTTGGAGTCAAGCTTAGCCTCCTTAAGAGTCTTTGTGAGCTGCTTGGCAGACTCAAGCGAGCCGTTCATCTTCCAGTTACCACCGACGAAGAAAGTGCGAGCCATTTTTGCTAGATTTATGAGTGATGGATGTGTTGGTAGAGAAGAGACGAATATGGGAATGAAGCATTCGTTGGTTGAAGGAGAAAAGTGTTGCGTGCTGCTGCAGCTCCACACAAGAGCCTTCTCGAAGAGAGTGTGAGAGTTGACCTGTGTGAGATTTCTTCCGATCAATCCGATAACTAATCTCGAGAAGAGCGCGGAAAGATCCCGGACGAAACCCTTTTGCGCCTTGGCTGTGCGTGCATGTTGCGTACGAAAACCCTTCGAAATGCAGGCATCGATTCAGAACTCTCGCGTCGATGTTTTGATTTTCCGCAATCCTCCACTTCACTCGGTACAGTACAGTAGACTGTGACGATTTAGCCAGCGGTAAGCGCGTCAGCTTTGGCTGTACTTCTTTCAACGGCGCTTGGACCAAGCTTCGACACCAAGGTTCAGTGCATGGACCGTGTGCCTTTTCGTCCGGAATACCCAGCTGCTCTGCCCCTGATCAATGACATACGACTCCTTCGGACTTTGGTGAAACCAACACACACACACACACACCCGCACACGCAACGTACATATCCGTGCACGCAACACTTGCATCCTTCCCTTCTCTCTCTCTCTTCAGCTACATTCATTCATCCTCAACGAGTACGAAACATATCGATCGACAACCATGTCTTGGCAAGGATACGTAGACACCAACCTCGTAGGCACCGGCAAGATCAGCCAGGCTGCTATCATTGGTCTCAAGGGTGGTGTTTGGGCGACTAGCGCTGACTTCAATGTAAGTGTGGAGACAAAGATACAGGCTAGCAGATGGGCTATGCAGCGGCTTGCGATGGCAGCAGATGGCAATCGCTTCGATATTGGCCCAGCGACGATAGAAGGAACGCTGGGAGATGCAGTATGGTCCGTCTGGGCATGGAGCTGTCTTGTTTCGAAGGAGACGTTTCCTCAACCCAACATCGATTGGAGCCCGTCGCCAAAATAGCGGATGTCCGCTAGCATCCGTGTGGCTGCTTGATCTTCAGTCGCAAAGATGCGAATGCTGACCTCGACTTTGCTTCCATCTTGTAATACATCCCGTCTTATTCTCGACATCGATCCCACAACACTCATTCTACCTCGTCAATTCGCGGCTGCAGGTCTCTCCCGAAGAACAAAAAGCAATAATCGCCGGCTTTGACGACCCCTCAGGCCTCCAAGCAGGAGGTGTTCGCGCAAACGGCAAAAAGTTCTTCACCCTAGGCGTCACACCAAAGACCATTTACGGAAAGCAAGGTGTAAGTCCCTCCCAACCTCCCCTTTCAACCCCTTTTACTAATCTCATCGTTCTCTTTACTCACTCTGTCATACTTCATTCTGTGGTTTGGTGGTCGGTTCGATAGGGTGATGGTTTGGTAGCAGTCAAGACCAACCAAGCTGTTCTGGTTTGTGTTTACGTCGCACCCATTGTACCTGGTGAGGCCAACAAGGTTGCTGAAGGTTTGGGTGATTATTTGGTCAGTGTTGGGTACTAAATGCCGGAACAATCACCCAACGCTCTGAATGAAGCAATATTGATCAATAAAGACTAGATTGCGGCTGTGGAGAGGTCTGTGTTTGATTCAATGGAAGATGGCGCAAGACGGTTACCAAGAAGATCATGAGGTTGCAAAGCGACCCAGCTCAAGTTGTGTGAGGATACCAGTGTTGCTCGCACGTCCGCGTCTTTGATCTCGGTCTGAAGAACGTCACATTCGAGTCTCACGGCATCACCAGCCACACCAAACGAGAGCTTCAGACCATGAAATGTCGAATAGATCTATAACTGAGTTACCCCCCCTTGCTTGTTACAGTAGCGCAAGGTGAGAAAATGCTTTTAGGTTACAAAACGCTTTTGTTCATGTATAAGCGTCATTTCATCGTCTGTATTACTTTGGTGGAGAACCAGCAACTCCCAACGCCGCCTCATCAAGTGGTACGACCACCGTTGTTCCATCAGCTAGCGTTCTTTGGAGCTTGCCTTCTTCGTTCTGTGAGACGGTGGTGGCGATTCCTGGACCAAGCGGGTCTTCTGGGTTGGTGACTTCGGAAATTTCGGGTCCAGACGAACCGAGCGAGCCTCTACGGCGATGCGCTTCTTCACCAGCGGTGGTGGATGCGAGATCGGGGGCTTCGAGGTGTCCGAGGGAGGGGCGACGGACATGAGCTTGGGAGATGGCGTCGGGGAGAGTGGATGGGTCGAGACCTGTGGGTGAGAGGGAACTGAAGCTGAGTGCGGACGAGGAGGATGGTTGCTGGGTGTCGAGCGATGCTGGTGCGGCAGGCTTCTCATCAGCAGTCTTCTCCTCATCCTCACTCTCGTCGTCCTCATCGTCCTCGTCGTCCGGTTCATCATCATCCATCACGCCAGTCTGCTCCTCATTGTGATACTCCCTCCTAAATTGGGCTGACCAATCAGCCGGTGTCAGATTCTCCGCGAAAGGATTCGGATTATTGTTCCCAGCCTGAGCCCCAGACGTAAAGTCGAAAGTCTGCGTCACATCACCTCCCTGAGCATCGCTTGGATCAGCAAACGGTCCCCAGTCATCATCTTCATCCTCGTCACCCAGTTCTCCACTACCTCCACTCGAATGTCCAGGAGCAAACGCATCATCAAATCCGCTCCCCTCCTTCCCTCTCTTCATCTCACTCGACAACCAACTCGCTTCATCATCACTATCGTCATCATCCGATCCACCAGCTCCTCCTCCAATCTGACTACTCAAATAACTAGCGAAACTGCTACTACCAGCTCCAATACCCGCATCATCATCATCGTCATCCGCTCCAGATCCGAACGACATCGACATTCCCTCGTGTCCTCTATTGAACGCAAGCGGGCCACCTTCCTTCTCTCGGATCTCTTCAAGAGTCTCGGACACAACCTGACGCCACTCTTCTCGTTCAGTAAACGGTTCTACCGGTCGAGCGATCTCGAGCGGGTATCGCTCCAAGAGCTTCACCGTCTCTTCAGCGATCAAGTTCATATGACCCATGTAGCCGAGTCGAATCCTGCGCGGTCCAGCAACAGACTCCTCGTTGCGCTTGCGACCTTCAACGATGCGTGTGGTGAGATGACCCTGATCAAACACAGCGACAGTGAGCTTACGGTTGAGACCCACATCCATACGACCGTTGAAGCACTGCTGGAGGATATCGTAGACGACGTTGTGGAGGAAGTTGTTCCAGGGGTAGTCGAAGAACAGGTCCAAAAGCGAGCGAAGAATACCGCATTCGAGGAACTTTCGCTTGAGCAAGTCTCCAACAACGTACTCTTTAGCATCGTCAATAGGACTTGGCGGACCGGAAAGCCTGGGTGTGGTGAGCTCGGCAAGGGACAAACCGGAGAGAGCTGAGCGAATGGAGGCGGCATCTCCTTTGTCTTCTTCGAGCGAGTCGCTTGTTGTGATGCTTTGACTTTCGCTCTTGGCTTCCTTCCCGGAGTCGGCGGCTGCTACGGCAGAACTGCTGCTTTCGGCAGTGGTGGAGCTGGGCTTGTCTCCAAGGGAAACTTCGTTCAGCAAAGCTTCGTCATCCGCTTCGTCTGTTGAATCAATTGAAGCTGCCGTGCTGGACTTGTCACGACCATGGCCAGAGACTTGTGGAGATGAAGCAGAAGTGCCAGCTTCGGTCGCTCCACCAGCGCCCACTGTCTCAGCGTCGTCATCCCTCTTTGCATCATTGTTGCTCGCCTGTTCGCCTTCATCGTTACCTCCAGTCGATGTGTCACCAACTTCGGGTCCATCGCCACCCTGCAGTGTCCTTGCAAGCGTCTGCAATCCTTCCAAACCGCCCATCAGAACACCGTCTGCCGAATACTGAGGTCCTTCACCGGGAGCCCTGTTGAGCAGCGCCATGTTGGAGCAATGCAGAAGCTCCGCATACAACTCCGTAATGCGATACCTCTCGAAAGTCAAAGGCGCCACATCGCCCACACTTGTCGGAATCGTGATATCCCGCTCTCTGGGCTCGTTGACCAGCTGTTGGAAATCCGACAATCGCTCCGAAAGTACACGGAGCATAGGTCCCAAATGCACAAGACCCATCTTGTCAACGATTTCAGCCATAGCTTCTTCCATGCCTTGCACGTCTTCTTCCTCTTCGTCCAATGCATCCATTGCTTTTTGTGCTGCTTCGGGGTCGTGCTGCTTCTCCGTGTCGTTGGAGTCGCCTGGAGTGCCTTCCTGTGAGTCTGCCTTTGCAGCTTCTTCATCCTCCTTCTGCAGTCGCTTTTCAGTGAGTTCGCTCTGCCTTTTGACCAGATGGTTGTGAAGGGTGCGAAGCAGGTGCTGTTCGAAGTAATCGCTGTTGTTTTTCCTGATCAACTCGATAAACACGCCGATGCAGGTCACCAAGGTTGAGCTACAAGTCTCCGAAGTAATGGGCACTGTCGGCGCAGAAACAGGAGGGAAGAGATTGTCTGGTCGAACTGTCGCTGTTGAACCTCGGTGATCAAACTGACCAGGCGAACGAGATTCTGACGCGGGGAACTCGCGAGGATTGAGAGGTCGTGCAAACGACTCATCGTCATCGTCGTCATCCACAGCAGAAGAAGAAACCACATCTTCCTCCAATGTGGATAGCGAAGCATCTCTTCTCTGTGATGGCTTCTTCAGATCCTGAACCGAAAGTTGAGACAGTTGTTCATCCGCAACATCTGTCAAGCGACGATGCAGTTGTCTCGGTAATTGCGAATCCAACATGTATCCGACCATCTTGCGTACAATGGGCTCGCTAGCAAGCTCGCGAACAAGACGATTGTTGATACCAGCTGCATTCTCCTGTGATTCGCCAAGGCCTCCACCAAGCTCCTGACCTTGACCTTGGTTGAGAGCGGCAGGCGAAGGTGCCGACAATGCGATTATAGCCTTAAGAAGCTCAGAGACGGTGTTGTGAATGTCGACAGAGTAGTTGGGAGCGAGCAAATCGACAGTGCGCGATATCAAATCTTGCGATGAGAGCCAGTCGATGATGTCGGTTGTCTGAACGGGTGTGCGCATGGTCTCTTCCATCTGAATGATGCGGAAGAGCAAATCGACGACCGCTGGTGTCTCGAGGTGCGCGACGAATCGCTCCACGATACGAGGTTGCTCTTTGATGAATTCGAGCATCTCAATCGGCTTGCGTTCCAAGTAGGCACCGTTGACCTTAGCCCAGTAGCCAGCAAGCACGCCACGACCAGGACCGTTTTCGAGTGCACTGGTGGCACGCAGTCTGCCTTCGGGCTCGGATTCTGACTCGGAAGGAGATCGCGAGCTGCCTCCATTGCCAGATGCAGAAGATGAAAAGTCGGTGAAATTGGTGACGCTGAGATGTGGTGATGGTGATGTTGACGCAGACGAGCTGGTGGAAGACGATGCATTGTTCTCGGCGAACAGAGGATGCGAGTGCATCGGCAATGGTGCTTGCGAGGGAGAAGGATTGGATGTGAGGACCGCATTCCAGAAGGGGACCAAGTACTCATTGGGATCCGAAAAGATAGCGTCGATGATAGGCCAGATCTCGCTACAGCTGAGAACTTCCGACGCTACGTAGGGATACTTGAACTTGACCTTCTCTTCCCATTCCTTGCCACCAGTGCCTCCGACGGTTGCCGTGCCTACAACATGTTCCATCAACCTTTTGACGATACGTGGCTGGCGGAGAAAGTTGATGAGCTTTTGATTTTGAGATTTGCATTCCTGAAGCAAGTCATCTTCGTCAAGGACGTCTTCGAGGGTGACGTTGGGTTTGTCGAGTAGTGTCTCGAGCGTCGAGACTGACGAGAAGCCGAACCTCCACTGAGATTGCGAACGGGATAGGGGCATTGCGGAGCAGGTTGAGAAAGAATGTCAGTGATACTGTCTGCGAGTGATCTTAGGATGCGAGAATTGGAAGGTCACCGCGGCAGAAGACCCAGAGCAGTCGAATACTTACAAACATGATGGGCTATTTAGAAATGCAGAGCTCGGCCTCCACAGCCGAAAGAGTGCAGCGAAACTAAGAGCAGAGGGTCGTAAGAGTGCTGGAACGGTGTTGTTGCTGAGCCGGATCAGACGCAACAATCCTATCTTTCGCAAGAACACACCGTGAAGCAATTAGAACAGAGTCGGACGGTCGATTGGATCGGGCCGGGCCTTCGTAGTGATAAGCAAAGTTGAAATGAAGCCGAATGGGGGACAGAACAGGAAATGACAATGATGTGCTGAAGGTAGGAACCTTGTTGAAGCCAAGTGCGAGCTCGTTCGTGTTGTGGCACCGGGATCAATGTTGGCTTCAAGCGATCGACTGCAGCGTTTGCTATCGCACCGCAAAGAGGATGCTGAATCGAATGCAACGCAAAAACGAGACCGAATGCGACGATGGAGAATTAGACTGGCGTCCTGCGACAAGGATTCAAGCTGACGGTGTGATCCTTGTATCGAGCAGGAACGATCCAGAGGTAGGTAGAAAAGAAGAAAGGGATGTTGGCGGAGCGAGGAACAGCCAACGACTGAGAGATTCTGAGACCTATCGTGCATTCAGTCAGTGAGTTCTGTCGGTCAATCGCACGCTCAGACCGATAATCGTGCCGAGCAAAGACAAAAAAGGGTCCTTCCTCTCTTCTGTCATTTGACAGACGCTACTGCTGCTGGCCTCGAAGAAGATGACGAACGAGAAAGCAACAGAGAAAAGGCAGCGGCTCGTGCCAGGCCAGGCGATCAAGACCTTTCCGCCCTTTGCGCCCTGAAGCCAAGAATGTTTGTTGCTTTTGACAGCGAGAACTGTGAATTCAAAAGACGCGTAGAATTAGAGGGTCTGCTTCTATTGGCGATTACCGGACATTGCTCCGCGCGGTTACAAAATCACCGCAGCAATCCAATGCAGAAAGCGTACGCGTAGTTGTGCAGCTTCCATTGACGCACCTTGTCGGTCGATCAGCTCCCGAAGAAACGACCGCTTTGCAGCCGTGACTTGATGATGCTCACATACATCACCTCGAGATCGAGTGAAAGAATGAGAGATGAGCTGTTTCGCTGCAGTGCAAAATACTGGTACATGTGAAACTAAGAAGAGATAACGAGAACTTCGAAAGCAAGTGTTCTATCGAAAGTCACAGAGATTGAGACATGCGCCGTCAGATCTCCTCCAGCCCGGGATCATCACTACCGGGAGCATCCTCATCGCTACCATCGGCATCTTCATCTCCGAGATCATAAATAGGATCAAACGGATCAGGCGTGGCTGTCGCATCGTTGCGTGCTCCCCAAGGACTTGACGTGCCCATTCCTGACTGTGCGCGAGTGGACGAGCTGGGCGTGCCACTTGAGCTTGCTGCCAGTGCACGTTGAAGCAGCTCATGATCGATGGGAAGTCGTCCAAACTCTTGCCTCGGAATGGACGTCTGCGCTGGAACAGGTGCAGTGACCGCAGCTTCTGCAGCATACTCGTCGGCTTCATAATCGCCATCAGCATCCGCATCAGCATCAACGTCGGCATCGCCATCTGCATCCATGTCGACGTCCCATAGCGATGCAGCTGCTGCATTCGCGTCGTCCTGGCCAGCCTGAGACGCTCTCGAAGCTATAAGACCGGAAGCTGTCTCTGTCGGACCAGTGACTGCGGCTGAAGATCCAGATTCATTCTTGACTACGCCAAGATCTGGCGCGTATAGAGCGCTTCCAGCTGGAGGAGCTGGTCGGTATCGTTTCTTCGCCGGTGAAGGTGTCGGTGTTGCAACCGAAGAACGTCCGGGACTACTGACCTCCACCGCGTTCGAACTTGCGACTGCACTCGGTGCTACCTGAGCCTGCCCCGTAGCAACTGAGCTTGTCCTTGACAGAGTGCGCTTACCCGCTGCAGCAGCTGGACTAGCTCGTGCACTAGGCCCATCGCTACGGCCTGGCGTCTTCTGCGCCTGGCTCAGCACAGAGTAGCCCAGGTTCGCCGTCATCTCTGCCGGGGTGAAGGTGCCCGATCCTGGAACAGGAGTGACATTCGTCGGCCCTGCATGAGCCCCACCATTGCCTTGGCCATTCATTATCGTTGCAATGGGTTGAGGGAAAGATCGTGACACAAGGAAAGGCGTCCACTTGAGCTTCTCAGCGCGAACCTTGAGATACCCTTTCGCCTCGTAGTTCCTGAGGTGAGCGTTGATGTAAGCGCGGTCAATGTGGATGCTGTAATGGCGTGGCAAATAGTCGGCCGCGTTCTTATCTCGGTCCTTGTACGAAGGGAAGTCAGCTGCTGGAGCATTTCTGGGATGCGATGGAGGTCGACCACGCTTACGAGGTGACTGCTCGCCAGCGTTCGCGGCCTTCGTGGGAACCGAGGCACCAGTACTTGGGGCATTGCCATCTCGAGCTCGGTACTTGCTGGTAGCAGGCAATCGACTGTTGGCATTGTTGCCATCGTAGACGATGATCATGTCCTGCTCTCGGAGCACGTAGAAGATGTCTTCCAACTGCATTGCCGTCCCACGGCTGATGTCTTCCATCGTCACCCCATCAGGGGCAATACGCAAGTAGTAGAAGACGGCCAAGGTCCAGTAGTTGCGGTAGCTGAGCAGACCAAGATCACTGAGTGGCTTCTCCGGCGAGCCTGTTCTTCCCTCCTTCTTCGACAGCAAAAAGCTGATGTCGATGAGAAAGTTGCCCCATCCTCGCCTCTGACGGACCGGCAGCGTCATGATACACGACACGTTGTAGTTCATGGGACTGCGCTTTTCTTTACTGAAGTATCCCACAAAGTGGTCGCCACTGCTGTCGCCTTCGGTAACGATGTAAAACAAGAAAGGCTCGACGTCGTAGTAGAGTGTCTTGTGGTCGAGGAACATCTTGACAAGCAAACAAAGATTCTGGCAGTAGATCTTGTTCTTGCGGCCGTCGACTTCGTAGACACAGATGTTGCCGTCTCGGTAGATCTCGTCGCCGGGCGGGTGTCGCATCTTGCACTTAAGCCGATGACGCTGCGCCATGAAGCGACTCTTCATGTACTTGAGACAGTATTCGCAAATCCAGAGGCGCCCGTCGGGGACCATGCTGTACTCTTCGGGGTATGGCGCCTGATACCAGGTATCGATGTCAAACTCGCCAAAGCGAATGCACTTGATGGGAGATGCTGTGCCAGTTTCGGCGCTCGACGCTGATGTGGTGATCTCGACTTGCGACGGCCCCGGTGTTCCCGATGGTGAGTGTCGCGGCACAAGTTGTGTGCGCGAGATGCGAGACCCGCTGGCCGGTGTTTCGGTCAATGTAGCTGAACTCGGGTGTCGCGGTGATGCTGCTAGCGAGCTGCCACTTCCGGCTGTTGGTAGGCCTGGCCGCCTGACAACACGGCTGCCCGCCATACTCGGCAGGCTCGATAGCGTTCCGCCAAGCTTGTCTTCAGCAGCTCGTTGCGCTCTTTGGAATCGCTCCGTGTCCTGTGGTGTTGGCTTGTAGGGCAGCGTGATTGCATCCGTGCCTTCCAAAACACCTCCGAAAGGGTCTTCTTCCTCAGCGCTCTTAGCCGCATCCTCACTGCCATCCTCTACTTCCTCTTCTTCGTCCTCTGCTGCACCCTTGACTGACTCTTCATCATGAGCGAAGCGCTCTGACGGATGTTCTCCATCAGATGATCCAGACCCATCCCGATCTCCATCGATGGTGTTCCTGCTGCCGCTTCCATGTTCATCTGTCCCATTTAGGCTGGATCTGGACTTCTGATTTGACCGCGAAATGTCTGACGACTTTCGCGGTTGCCCTCGCTTGCTGCCTCTCGCACCTCCACTTCCTGTGCCCGCGGACTTTCTAGATGAACCAGTCATTGTGACGGGTAGCGCGCCATTCTGCGATATCGTATTGCCCTTCGAAGACCAGGGCGATCCCGGGCTCAAGCTGAAGAGCGAGCCTGCTGCAGTCATGAAGCCGTTCTTGATCGTGTTTATGACCGCAAAGTTTTGGCTTCCAATGTTCTGAGCTTCCTTGCCTTTGTACATCGATGTCGGGGCCGTGAGAAGCGAGTCGATGCTCCTATCCGGATTGGACGGCTTCTTGGGTCTGCCAGAGCCCGAAGCGCGCATGTTATTGCTCTCCGCGTTTCGCAAAGGTGTAGACTGCCGTGATGGATTTGATCCTATTGATGGCGGAAGAGACTGTAACGATGCTGCTGCTTGCGGCCACTTCTGATGCTGATCGTCCGATTCACACGTAGGGCAATGCCATTGGCCTTTGGGAGGTTTCGAGAGTGGAGGTGACAGGCAATACAGATGCCAGCCTCGATCGCATTTGTCACAGAACATCAATTGGGCCTGTCGAATGGACCGAGAACACACCGAAAGAAGGATAGAAGCGTCAGTAATAGGGTTTGCGCAGCCGTGAAGTGAAGCCTCGTGTGGACCTGCATCGTGCGGGTCGCAGCCATCCGCTTCCTTTGTGCAGGTGGACTTTGCAGGTTTGATACTTACGTCGTCGCCTTTGTCGCGACACACCTCACACTTCTTGCATTCGATACATCTCCAGTCGTAAGACAATGCTTTGCGGACTTTGGTTGGATTACGACCCCATTTGAGGCATGAAGGATGCCCGCTGCTTCCACACTCGTAGCATGAGATCAGCAGCTTAGGTGTGTCGCCTTTCGGTCGTTCGGCGATCTGCAAGCAGAACGCACAAATGTCCTGTGGTGGTGCAGGGCCGCTTGAGCGAGCGACCTTTGGTGCAGACGCAGATGGAGTCCGTTTGTTGATAGCAGATGCAGACTCGAGCTTTCGCTTCTTTGCAGGATTTGCAGAGGGAGTGCCTGCCACCTGCTGCTGCTGCTGCTGCTGCTGCTGCTTCACTCGAGCGGCTAGCTTGGATGGTGATGCGGAGCGCCCTGACGAAGCTGGTCCTATTGTTAGAGATCCAGCGGCGGCCGGGCTAAGTGGTTGAACGGTCATCATCGCCCTGACGTTGGAAGAGGAGCGATCAGGTTGCATGACATGGTGAGTCGGTTACCATTTGATGTCCTGACGATATCGAAAACGTGCGTTTGTGTGATTGTGCTGCTCACTCCTACGTGATTGTCGTCGCAAGATGTCAAGCGCTTCTGCTGCTTATGCTAGTAATGATGAAGCCAGGGAACGTCTGTTGCTGTCGAGTAGAGTGGACGCCTGTTACTATTTGTCTAGCCTGCGGAGTTCGATTGGCTGAGGTTCAGGTGACTTATATGTTCGGAAGTGCCGACAATCGATTGTTTGCCAAGTTGACAATATTGACCCAACGCAACTCGGATGGAAAGAATGGAACGAGCTGGATAGCGCTGCCGGTGTCGTTATCTGCGGAAGCCAATACTACTGTAAAGCCAGAGGCGGGTATAATACAGAAAGAGTGTGTGGATGGGTGGGTGGTGAAGATCAAGGTGATGCTCCGCTACAATCGAAAGCTGAGTTTGATACGGGAATCGCGACTCTCTCCACCTCTCATTCAATTCACAGTTCTGACCGTGCGCGACCAAGCGAGAGAGCGCAGAATCACACGGCGCAGAGGCAGAGTCGCAATTCGCGACACGCGCTGCAGCTCAAAACAGAGAGAGACCCTTTCTGCAAGCTCACTTTTTTTGCCTT
Source organism: Ustilago cynodontis (assembly GCA_928865425.1). Taxonomy (NCBI): domain Eukaryota; kingdom Fungi; phylum Basidiomycota; class Ustilaginomycetes; order Ustilaginales; family Ustilaginaceae; genus Ustilago; species Ustilago cynodontis. The sequence continues at coordinate 643,327 of CAKMXY010000011.1, forward strand.
CATTTCGTGCTGGCGACCGAGGCCAAAGATTCTGACAGTCTAACACTAAAGATCAGTTCGACGCTGTTGCTTCGACGAGCAATCAAATGCAGGGTCTTCGATTGTGAAGCTTAGAGAAGATGCTAGCTGTGAGCACCACCCATCAAATACAGTACAGTACAGTAGTACGCTGTGAGGACCTGAGCAAGGTGGGCCTCTACAATCAGTACGTGAGGTCCGACCAAGCAAGCGCGTAAAGTAGAGCCTGCCACTTCTCCCTCGTATGGTCGTGCTCTTGCAATGCTCGATCTGCCTGTGTTGCATCCTGGGCTTGCAAAGCTGCTTTGGCTGCAACACGGCCGATCTGGTCGTCGATGTTGATCTTGAGCTCCTCCACGAGTCTGCTGAGAGCTTTGCGTTGGCGTTCGCATTCAATTCGGAAGCGCTCACGTCTATGCGTTTCGGACTTCATCCAGCTCGCTGATATATCGGCACTCATCGAGGCGTCTGCCAAGGTTGAGTCGTAGATCTCGGACGTGCGACCATCAACGTCAGCTGCCGCAGATCGTGCGATGGTGTCGTACTCGCCAAAACCCGCAATGCCATCTTCTTCGATCTCCTGTGCGTTCTCTGCATCATCGTCGTCATCCTCTTCCTCTTCTTCCTCGTCCTCTTCGGCAATGGCACCAAGGGGCGCACCCTCACGCTTCGCCTTGTCTCTGCGCCTCTTGCGTCGCTCTCGACGCTTCCTTCGAGCCTGTCGATCTTCTTCTCGACTGTTCGCACCAATGTACTGCTCGTAATTGTTAGCCACCTCTACGCCTAGTCGCCACGCCAAGCTGATGAGTTCTTTGACTTTCGCTTGCTCTGCTCGATGGAAGCACAGCATCTCCATCTTCTCTAATGCCTCAGTATGCACCTGTATCGCACCATCCAGAGACACAACGCCTTCGAGGTCCGCACAAAGTCGTTCGCTGCCCTCAAATACTACGTCTCGCTGAACGAACTCCATCAAAGTACGCACCAGCCACTGGGCTTGACGTCGCAATGACCAGAACTTGCGCATGTGCACCGTCTCGGGTTTGACCGGCTTGAGTGTGCTCACAAGCTTCCACTGAGCGTATCTGGCTTGCAGAAGAGTGGTGAATGCTGACTGGTAGAAGCGCATGCAGCTGGGTGGGAAGACAAACGTGAGCGGCCATGGCACTTCGTAGTGCACCTGGATGTCGGCAAGCCGTCGAAAGCGAGTCCTTTGTCGGATCACCGCAAGACTCTCGAGCTCGTCTTCTCCGGCAGATAAGCGAACCAGATTGGCATCGATCCATGCCTGCTCGAGGCTCCTTTGTTGATGTGCTTCAAGTGCATCGTTGAAGCCGGAGTTGAGACGATGCAGTTGAAGAGCGCGGATTGTGCCCTGTCGTCGTCCAAGATCCAGGAAGAGAGATTCAGTCCAGCTTGTCATCTCAGCTCCTCGTTGCATGAAGAAAAGACCGTGACATGCCTTCAAGTGTGACTGTAATGCGTATCCTCCTTCTGATGCCGATGCGGACAGTACCTCGGTGAGACGCTTGCGGACAATTGCAGAGATGGGTGTTAGATGCTCTTGCAAAGATTGTCCCAGCACCGGCTCGAGAAGACAATGTGATGCACCTTGAGCCTGACGGGGAGGTGAGGTGCTCCAGAGCAGTTCTGCATCAGGCTGTGAGAGCGGTGTCTGCGGTAGAACTTCATGTGCTTGCTTCTTCCGGTTGTCATGCTCAGCCTCTGCTGTCTGAGCCTTATCAGTAAAGAGCAACTGCCGCAGCTTGCTCTGAGCATCTTCAAGTGTCATCTGAGCTGACTGAGGATAATTTGCTGCGAACTGCGACTCTGTATCGCTGCTAGATCCGCCACCTAGATCCTCGTCATGGCGGAAAGGCAAATTCCTGCCATGGAAGCCGAGGATCTGATCCAGGTCAGCATTCGGCTGGACTACGCCAAGCGCATCAATGCCCAAACTTCTAAGCAGACCAACGCCTTTTGCGGTTGTGAGAACATCCGCAATGATCGATTGCAAGAAAGCAGGTGGATTGTAGCCCCTGTCATCACCATCACCGTCCCCTGCATCCCCGCTTGCGCCACGAGCAACGTATCCATCAGTCCAGAAGGTCCCATCAGAGGTGGGCAGCGAGGTATCGTGTCGAACCAAGTGTTGGACGAGCCGGTCGTCGAAGAGTGGATCGTGATCGCGTGTGATGGCAAAGCTGAGGCCGCGTTGAATGAGCTGGCAGACAGACTTCCAGGCAGGGCGGCAAGCAGCTAGTAGGCAGGTGCTCAAGTCTGCGAGAATAACTTCAGAGTGTGCCTGTTGGTCTTGCTGTTGCACGAAGCCTAGCAAAGCTTGTAGACCGTCGATGAGCGCGCGATCACTCGAGGAACGGCTGATGACCGGTATGTCTGCTTCAGCTTCTTTGGCTGAAGAGATGAAGCCCATCGACCGAAGCAGCTGAGCCAGCAGCAGCAGAGATGCTGCCTCCCGTTGCACGAACTCGATCAGCTGTGTCAATGTCGCGTATCTGTCGGTACGAATGATGGATGAAGGCCATGGCATTGCAGCTGCAGCAATGTCGGCATCCAGCTCCGTCAGACGAAGAGCGAGCCGTTCGAGGAGGGTCTTGAGCTTTTCAGCGAAGGCCTCGACCGCTGGGGTTCTTGTGACTGCGTCGACTGCCTGGATGCTTTGCGCTATTGTGCCTGCGACAAAGGAGCGGAGGGATGCCAGAGTATCTGCGAACTTGGCGAGCACTTGTAGCTTTTCAGACGAGCCTGCTAGTCCGTGCCGCTCTTCGTCGATCAGGGCTCCTTTTCCAGAAGCGTCCGTGCCGAAAAGCACGCTTGAGCTGCCCATCAGCGCCGACATACATTCTCGAACAGCATCCGTTTCTGAGAGCACTGCTGATGGGTGCACGCTTTTGTCAACAGCGTCGTCGAGCGCCGCTAATCGTGACTCTCGCTTCTTTGTCCACAGCTCGCGCTCTTTAAAGTCGGCTGAAGAGGAGACTGTCGGCTCTATCAAAGTCTGGACGGCAGTGAGTCGATTCCTGCGTTTGCGCACTTCCTTGTCGCTGTCGTATCCTTCTTCGAGCTCTTTGCGATGGGCGTCGTCCGAGTCGACACTCCAATCTGATAGCTCAGATCCATCCTCTTCTCCGTTTTCCTCGACCCAAGCATCGCCTTCAAAGGGCTCGTCCACCAGTATGTTCAGCCATTCTCGCTTCTCTGCCTGCTTCCGCTGTTCTGGTGTCAGATACTGGGCACGATTCGCTTGTGTCGCATTCAGCATCAGGTTTGCAGCCGTACGTGCAGTGACATCTGCTGGCGTTGACAGCTGTAGAAGCAGTCGCACTGCATCAGAGACGTTATCGGGCCGTAGCAATGGATCTGGGACTGTGCGAGGGTCGAGCCCACGCCGTTTCTGAGCATCCCGAGCTTGCTCTGTGAGTCGGACAGATTGGTGGCAGGAAGACAATAGCTCGGCATAGCATCTCCGCAGGGCGATTGAAAGTTCGTGCTCGAGATGGATGCTGTGTTTGAGGGAGAGACCCTGCACCGCTGCAGCAATCTCATCGTCATCGGCTGGAGACCATGTGTCTTTTTCGACCACCTGGATCGCTTTCGCCATTTGTGCCGCCCTGCTTGAGCTTCGCTGGTCGCTGTCTTGCAAGAATGCTGATATGAGATGGTCGACGATACGCTCTTGCTCGATGCGCCTGTTGGTCTTAGATCTGCTGGCTGTTCGTTGCACATTGGTCTTGGCTGCTCGATCAGCCGAGTTGCGGCGACTGGATGGGCCGGCAACCGATGACATGGTTGCCTGTCGAGCTAGGATCGACGTCGCCGTTCTCCTCGGGTGGCTGGTTGGCCGTACTAGTGTGTGATCAAGCCGAGCATGGTCTCGATCGACATCAAAGCTGTTGATTCTACAAATGCAAAGTCACTGCATCTTTCAAAACTTGACTGAGCGCGAGAGCAACACTTTCTGCAACGCGTCCAAAGGCGCGTAAATAGGATGTCAGATCGTTCCTCACCTGACAGACGAGAGCTTTTCTTCTTGCGACATGGCCTGTGCACTTTGCTGCTGAGCGAAGCCGAATTGGCCGTTCTTATTCGCATGCACAGCTCAATCCGAAGATCCCTGACAGATCTTCAGTTGTGGTTGCTTTGGACTCCGTGCAGCTGCTTGGACTCTTGCAATGCATCAGCTTGCAGTGCACACCTGTTCGGCGAAGGGCAAGGCAAGGCTGAAGGATTCAGCTGGAAAAGCGAACGAAAGCTGGAGCAAGTCAAGCTCAACACAGCTTAAGCATGCATGTCTGCAGGTTTTCCAAGCCTAGACCTTTTTGCAGAAGCAAGCTGTGCCAATGAAAAGTCGGAACAGCAGAAGTTGTCGGCTCGCTGAAGCTTCGTTGGAAGGTTGAAGGGTGTGACAGAATCGCTGGGCCGTGCGCGTTGCCGAATGTGTGCATTCCTTCGCTGTCTGTCGAGAAGCGGGAGCGAAGCGAGGACGAATAAGCGATGCAAAAGCAGCAGGCAGACGTCACACATCCTTCGCAGTGTCTCACTTTGTCAGGTGTTGCTCCCAGAAAAGCTTGTTGAGGCGGAGGGTCGGAAGCTGAAAGCTATATAAATCAGCCTCAACTCGTTCGCCACCTTTTCTTATCTCTTTCAACCCATCAGCACACTTTCTCCGCTTCGTCTTCAACCTCACACGCATACTCACAGAATGTCCGGCCTCGACTTGAACCAGATTGGCAACATGGCCCAGGGCTTCCTGAACAACAACAACAACAGCAACAACCAACAGCAACAGCAGGGTGACAACAACGACGAGAACCGCAACAACAACCAGCACCAGGGTGGTGGAAACGGTGGTTTCGACATCAGCCAGCTTATCGGACTTGCGCAAGGCAACAGCTCTGGCAACCACGACAGCTCGCTCTTCTCCCAGGCTGCTTCGTTCTTGCAGAACCAGGGTGGTAATCAGAACGTTGACGAGCAGAAGTTGCTTCAGGATCACGACGAGGTCAACAACCAGTCTGGTTCCAACTCGGCCGGTCAGATCGGTAACGCTGCTGCGTGAGTGCCCATTTCCTTCTCTCCTACATCTGGTATTATAGGCTTTGAAGCTGACCATCAATCCATTTGTGTCTCTTTTCCTCTCTTGATTTCTTTGGGGACCTGCAGCCTCTCTGCTATCAAGTCGGTACTCGGTGGTGGCGGACAGAACAACAACTCTGGGGGCGGAGACTTAAAGTCGAAGCTCATCAGCGCTGCTATGAGCCACGCTGCCGACCTCTACGACCAGAAGGATGGTCAGGGTCAGGCTCAGGGCAACAAGCAGGACGCCGTCAACCAGGCTGCTCAGATGGCCATGTCTCTGGCCATGAAGAATCCTTCGATGCTTGCTGGCCTTATCGGTGGCGGCAACTCGGGTGGTCTTGGTGCACTTGCTGGCATGCTTGGCAAGTAAGATAGTACCCACAAGCGCAATGCTGCAAACACAATGGAATTCAAAAGCAGACTGAAGATGTCGACCAACGGCGTCAATGGCTGTGATGCGGACAGTATACTATACTGTACAGTACAGTAGTGCATGTCACTTTCATTTGTATTTTTCAATCACACACTTTGCATACAGTACTGTACGTCTCTCACGATCCGGTTGTTTCTGCTACAGCCAACAATTCGGTCACGCTGTCCTGACAACTCACGTCTTACTGGAGCAAACAAGATGAGAGAGAAACAAGAGGTCATATTGTGTGCAGTCAAGACTATACATATTGAGTGATGCCAGCTCAATCCAAGTCCATGCTCTGCTCGCCACCTTCGATACTATCGATTGGAATGGCAGGCAAAGTTGGCCTGTACTGATTGTTCCACAATGGATGAGGAATCGTATTGGTCTTGTCCACTGACCGGATTTCGTCCGCATGGTCCAAGAGGCCATGGAAGATATCACGAAGCTCAAAGTGATCCAAGCAAGGATAAGTGTGCTCGTCAGCAACACCGCGGATGCAAAGACGAGGGCAGTCGGTGTACTTGATCATCTCGACGTGAACCTTCTGGCCACCGGTACCCTGGAACGTGGCGTTTGTGCCAAAGTCAGTAAGGATACATAGCAGCGCTCGCTTAGTTAACGGCGCCTCTGCGTGCTGATTGCCGCCCGCAGCAGCCAAAGCAGGTTGCCTGAGCAGCGGACCCGCCAGCTTCACAAGATGATCCTTTTTCCTTGTGCTGTTTTGCATGCTTGGCTGTGGTTCTGTCCGATTCTTGGCCTCCCAGGCAACAAACGTCATGTGACGAGCGCCATATGGCACATCACTGGCCACGGAAGTAGCGCCGTCGCCAAAGCGCTCGTCCAGATCGCCAATAAACACTGGAATGATGCCATCAATCCCCGTTTGCAAATGAGCCATCTGAAGCGCTACGCCACGCTTCCAGCAGTACCACAGATATTCCGGAGTAATCTCATCGAACGACTGAGGAAGCGCATCAAAGTGCGTGAAGTTGGTCCATGCTAGCACTTTGGCAGTCGAACTTCTGCGCGACACCGTTCCTTGGACGCTCTCGATGCGTCTCTGCAGTGTGGCCAACTGAGTCGGATTCAGCTTGGCCAGGCCGTCAATAACGTCCCACAGAGGCAAAGGCCTTCTGAGTGTCATAGCTTGATCAATAACGCTTGCAGCTACTAGGCCTCGCAAGGCCCTTTCTTTGGCAGCATCCCATGCGGTTGTCAAGACAATGCGCGCAGCCAGCTCGCCGTCGCTTCCTTTGAAGATTGGGATGTCGCGGGATGAGAGACAGCGTGTGACAAAGTGGTGCAGGATCGCACCGTACCAGTTCTTCGCTCTGGACTTGCCCACTGCTGGATTCGATGAGAAAGCCACGGGCACCATCTCGAGCGATGCCGCAATGGCCAGCACAGGCTCTGAGGGAGAGTCGACGTGCATGGTCGCATGTTCGGTGACGTGGGTAAGAATACGCATGTTTCGGTCAACAACCTGGTCCAAAAATGCCTTTTGCTCGCCAAAAAAGGGCGAGTCACCCCAATGGACTGGAGACAGACGGAGAGCCAGACGCGACGCCAAAACGGCGAAGCACTGTGCGGGAACGCACGGGTCAAATTCGTTGGCGCCCAGTAGCTTGAGGCGAGCGGTTGACCAAAATTCGCGGAATTCTTCTTCCTCTGGTGTTGCCAACGAGGCCCAAAGCGGCCGGCCATAAGTAACGATCTGCTGGAATTGTGAAGCATCCGAGGCACGATCGATGCTGGGTCTCTCTTCTGCGAGCACGTCAAAGCCGATGCCGACAAAGGTGGGCACTGGGGCCGAGTTTTGGCGCCGAATGGAGCTCTGGACGCTGATGTGCTCAATCAAGGCGGCGGCGCTGCTGCTGGTGCTGAGCAGAACAAGCCAGAGATGTTGTGGGGGCTTGTGAAGGTCTTCGAACAGGCGTACATAGTGCCAAGCTCGAAGGAGGCTGTTGAGCTGATTGTTACCCTTGGGCCAGTTAGAAACATTGATCTCAACGCACTCGTCAAAGGCTACCACGGCGGGAGGGACGAGCGAGGCAGCCAAGGAGGAGCGTGAGTTGGAATGCAGGTGGTTGCAGATCGGGGCGAGCTCTTTATGAAGATGATGGAGCGGCTCACTCAAATAGAGGCGAAAGATAAAATCGTTGTCGACCACGTTGGGCGCATGCGCGGGAGCAGAGGCACCAGAACCGTCAGAAGCATCAGAACCGTCGGGGGCCATGATGCTAGGCTGTTTGCGGTGTTCGAAGGGCGTTGCATTAAGCAGTTGGGCAGCAAGCTCTGAGACTTCTTGGAAGAACTCGCGGCGGCTCGCATTGTCCCTGTCAAAGCGGTTGAGTCGTGAGAGGGCTTCGGATCTGGTGCGGCCGCTGTCAAAAGATCTCAAGTGGAAGACGAGCTTTTGGAACCAAGCCGAAAGGAAGCAGGCGACCTGAAGATCGCAAAGATCCTGGTGAGTCTTATGGGCTTCTTCAAAGTAGTTGCGTACGCCTTTGTCGGGTAAAGGATAGCCTGCTTTTGCGTTGACGTCGGCCTCGCGCTTACGGAGGCAGACATAGAGGAGCGGGGTAAGGTTGGTGAGCTCGACTACCATGCGCGATTTGCCAGTGCCACTGGATTGGACGATGGGGGTGCCTCGGAAATAGGGAGAAGGTTTGGTGGCTGAGGTGCCTGGACGGTCGTCGTAGTTGAGTTTGGTGATAAAGTTGAGGAAGCGACGAGGGGCATCGCCTCGATATAGGCGACCGAACTGGCTCAAGAGTTGAGTGTTGGTGGCCAAGACATCCAGATCTCGCGGAACGCGCTGGGAAATCATGGCCAGGTGGACGAGATAATACGCGAGCTGGGAGCCAGCAGAGGCGGCAGGGTCGGAGGTAGCGAGGAAAGGGGGAGGATCTTGGTAGATGCGCCTGAGGCCCTCCTTGAGCGAAACGGCGTCGCTCAGTGGGTCGCTGAGCTCATTTATCACGTTGGTGAGATCGATACGGTGAAAGTGCAGCCCCTGAACCAGTGTACCAAGATAAAAGTTAAACATATCCGGGTCCTTTACCGAAGACACAACCCAGCTGTGAGTACTGACGAGGTGGGACCAGCCCTTACATTGCGATAAGGTGTGGAAGCACTGCCTCACACGCTTGGCTCGGGGCGAGTCAGAAAGAAGAGCAGGAACAGGTTGAGCCGCATCAGTCGTTGCATGAGCAAGCCGAGGCGTCTGAGGTAGTTCTGAGCCAAGTCGAATGTCGGTGAGGGAGGAGGCATCGAGGCTGGTGGCAAGCTCGGGAGAGGAGTCGGAACTGGTACTGGAATTGAGATCGTTGTCAATGGATCGGAAAAGGTGATCGAGAAAATGGCGTAGCTGCGCTAGGGACAGATTCGAGGATGAGTGGCGCGAGAGCCGATCACGCAAATACGTGCGAGCCTGAGCATCAAGCTGGGCGGGAAAGGATGCGCAAGTGGAGAGTGAATCGTGTGGAGGAGGAGCTAGCAAGATGCGATCCCACTGTTCGAACTGGGTCAGATCATCTTGGATGGATGGCTCGTATGGTTGCAGAGATGACATGGCGGGCGCTAGTAGCGGAGCCAAGGCACGGGCTTATTTGCGGGTTACAGCCAGGGTGGATGACGATTCAGGTGTGGCATTTAAGAGCGGCAAGAGATGGCGGATGGTGGATAGTGGATAGTGGATAGTGGATAGTGGATGGTGGTGATGGTGGTGATGGTGGTGATGGTGGTGATGGTGGTGATGAAGGAGGTGTGTGTGGATCGTGCAACAGGCTTCAAAAAAGCTGGAGAGCGTCTGACAGAGACAGTCGCTACCTTCACTCGGCCGTTCCTCTCACCATCATGGAGTGAAAACCGGTTCGTGCGCGAGGGCGCGTACGGTGTCACGGCCGGTACAGTACATACTGTAGAGTGGTGAGGTCGTCTCACACATCTCCCGATCAGCAAAGGCTACCTTCGCCGCTCCTCGGGAGATCTCCTGGGAAGCTTTCTTTGTGCGTTGTAGCCTTATCGGAAAGGCAGGAGACGAGTCTGAGTGTTGTTGCATGCGGGAGACGCTCGGCATTGCCGGCGACTCGTCACTCGACTGGGCAAGCAGCGGAGTAGAAAAAGAAGGCGGCCCAGAGCTTCGAGATCAACACTCAACTCCCGTGGTCAGGCGGCTAGCACGATCGGTACCATATGTAGAGTGTGAGAGCTCTGCACGCAAACAAAGCGAACAACCGAGTTTGCTGCACTTTCGTGTCACAGAACGGGCCGTTGCTGGTGCCTGACAAGGGTCCGTACCTTGGGCTTCGTATGTTGTCAGTCGGTGCAGCGGCTCGTCACTTTGTCCGAAAGGAGGGTGTAGAGCGCAACACAGCAGGTCAGAAGCGTTGCCAACATGTCACATGAGTTCTTTGTTGCGATAACTATAACATTGAAGCTGTGGACGAGATTCTGTGTAACTTATAATGAGGGTGAGAGGCGGGGCTCGGTGTTTCAGCTCTAAACGCCACCGCGGGCAACACCGTCGTCGCCAGACGAGACAGGTTGACTTTCCGGCTCGGCGCTACAGTCACGATCACACTTCCATCGGAACATGTGCCTGTGTGTTGCTTGTACACGCTCTGCTGCCACCTGATTGAGCTTGTGATGAATGTCTGTCCCCACGATGCCTCGAAATACTGTACTGTAGGATCAAAGGGCAGCTGTAGTTCGCATGCACAACAGGTTTCGGAGAGCTCTCACGTCTGTCTGCTGTCAAAAAAGCTCTAATAAGCGACCGAAAGTAAGTCAGAACAGAACAGAATCAGGAGCGGGCCAAGCGCTGCAGCTGCTCTGTCTCCTCGCGCGCTCTCTTTTTGTGTTGTAACCGGTTTTGGAAATATTCTGCTGCATCCGACACGAGGGTTCGCGCTGTCCAACTGCCTCGCGTAAAAGAGTCAAAACGCCTAAATTCTAGATCTCTGCCAGTCAGTCATTCATGGGCCTCTCCGTCTCTCTCTCTCCTCTCTCCTGCTTAGAGGCGAATCAAGAAAATGGAGGATCGGCAGACGGTCGCTGAATGCGTTGCGAGTTGCCAGTTGCATGTGTTGTGCGTGTGTGCAAGTGTGTGTGTGTGTGTGTGTGCAGGTTGCGAACGGTCCACTTGACTTTTGCAAGTCCGACATTTCTTGTGCGCGAGACTTCTAACTCTCTCCCTCCCTCTGGCTCGAACCGGCTCCCCGCATGCTTGCTTGCTAGAGCGCTTGTGGATCGAAAGCCCTGACTTTTGCTTTGTCCGACCTCCTCGAGATTCGTAGCTGTATCTAAGCTTCGAACGGAACTTGCATCTTCCTTTCTAACCATCACCAGCTACCACGTCGTCAAGGTCAGCATTCCTAGCGGAACACCATCACCTCGCAAAATCAGACCGGTTCTGATCGTCCTCATACCATACACAGGCGCTCTATTCTCTTCACGACCGACGACACCGTTGTTGAAGCAATCGCATTACTGCACCGTGACATCGCCGCCGGCTCTCATCCACTCAGCCCTCTCTCGAGCTGAAACGGACTGAACACACTCTCTTGCTCATCCAACATGGCGCACGGTCAACAATCCAATCAATCTGCCTCGTTCAACGTCGGCGAGACCTACAAGATCGTCGATGTGGTCGGTGAAGGAGCCTACGGAGTCGTCTGTTCCGCCATTCACGTCCCCTCAAGTTCCCGAGTAGCCATCAAGAAGATCACACCCTTCGACCACTCCATGTTCTGTCTCCGAACTCTCCGCGAGATCAAGCTGCTTCGTCATTTCAACCACGAAAACATCATTTCCATTCTTGACATTGTCAAGCCCACCGACTATGACAGCTTTTCCGAAGTCTACCTCATTCAAGAGCTCATGGAGACCGATATGCACCGAGTCATCCGTACCCAGGAACTTTCGGATGACCATTGCCAATACTTCATCTACCAAACACTACGAGGCTTGAAGGCTTTGCATTCGGCTCAAGTGCTGCATCGTGATTTGAAGCCATCCAATCTGTTGTTGAACGCCAACTGCGATTTGAAGATCTGCGATTTTGGTCTTGCACGATCAGCTAACCAACCGGAAGCAGAAGGAACAGGGTTCATGACCGAATACGTTGCTACCCGATGGTACCGAGCACCAGAGATCATGCTTACGTTCAAAGAGTACACCAAAGCCATCGACGTTTGGTCCGTAGGTTGCATCTTGGCAGAGATGCTTTCCGGTAAACCACTTTTCCCTGGCCGCGATTATCACCACCAACTTTCGCTTACGCTGGAAATCTTGGGCACACCTTCTTTGGACGACTTTTACGCAATCACTTCGACTCGTTCTCGAGACTATATTCGAGCTTTACCTTTCCGCAAGAAACGTAATTTCTCTCAGATGTTCCCCAATGCAAACCCCTTAGCGGTGGATCTCATGGAAAGGTGCCTTACATTCAGTCCAAGGAAAAGAATCACGGTGGAAGAGGCATTGGCGCATCCCTATTTGGAACCGTATCACGATCCAGAAGATGAGCCAACAGCAGAACCTTTAGATCCTAGCTTCTTTGACTTTGATTACTGTAAAGAACAATTGAGTAGATCGGAGTTGAAGAGATTGATCTATAACGAGATCATGCGCTAAAGTGGAAGTGTTGGAAGCATTTCGGATTGTACCGTGTCTCTGCTGGCACTGCTAATTCCTTCTACTGTCAAGGCTGGGGCGATGTGGTGGAGCTATCGTCTTGGCTGTCATTCGTGTACATTTTTCTCGTTTGTTCGTCATTGTTTCGATTCCATTTGCAATTTGCAATGCAGTGGTTTGGTTTGGCTTTTCGCAGATTATGCCGACGCGGAATGCAAGCAATCTTTTGATGATCGACTGAGGCTCTTCGGCTGATGCGAGTCAAGCTTCTTTTGCACACAGAAGCGCTGCGAAAGGATCTTGGATGCACAGGAATGATTCTCTTTCGAAACAGGATAGGTACAGATCAAGATATTGCAAAGAACCAAAACCTATTCGCTGCTCAGAACATGATCTCAGCATCCTGTCTAAACAACTGCGAGATAGATTCTCCATGATGCGATCTCCTGATCGTCTCGCCGATGACCGCGCTGACATCCATGATCTCCAACTTAGCATCGCTTGCCTCCGCCTTCTCCTTGTTGGCGATGGTATTTGTCACCACCAACCTCTCCAAACTCAACTTTTTCAACAACTCGATGCTCTGTCCACTCAACAATCCATGCGTGATAATTGCATACACTTTTGCAGCACCTGCAGCTTCCAAAGTCTTAGCGGCCAGAGCGAGTGTACGGCCGGTATCGACCATGTCATCCACCAAGATCGCTACTTTGCCCTTAACGTCACCGACGAGAATCTCCATACGGGAGGAGTTCTCATCTTCAGAGTCGTCGTCCGCTTCATTGCTGGATTCCGCTGCGTCTTTTTTGGATCGACCCGAGCGAACTCGGTGACCTTGTTCGTCGGTCATGATCCATTCTCCGGTTTCGGCGCATTTGATTCCGTTGGCGACGTCAGAGTAGACGTGTTTGGAGGTGTGAGAGTGGGTGGAGTTTTGAGACTCGGCAGAGACGGAGAGGGCACTGAGCTTGTCGGAAGCCGCTCCGACGGCGGATTTGGAATTGAGTCCGGTTGCGTCGAGAAGAAAGGAGCTAGACATGGGGGTGGAGACACCGGAACGAAGGTCTTCCATCGAAGAGCGGCTCGAGAGACCCAAAGCCGTCTTTTGTGCTGCACGAATGCGTTTGTGCTGTTCTCGACGACGGTTGCGGTTGATAAGTGCAAAGTCAACTCCGAGAGAATCAGCGAGGGCAGTAGCACGCTTAGCACCACCTGCATCCGGACTGACAATAATAGCATCTCTCCAGTTGTCCACCTTGCTACGAATCCATCGTGCCACACTAGGCTCACTTGTCAAGTTGTCGACGGGGATATCGAAGAAACCCTGAATCTGACTGGCGTGGAGATCCATGGTAATGACATGATCAGCACCTGCAACGGTGATCATGTTAGCTACGAGCTTAGCAGTGATGGGTGCACGACTCTTGTCCTTTTTGTCGTGACGAGAGTAAGGGAAGGAAGGAATGACGGCGGTGATTCTACGAGCGGAAGCGGTTTTGCAGGCCGAGAGAATGATAAGAAGTTCCATGAGAGAATCGTTAGGGTCGGTGTAGGGCGAGCTGCCAGTCTGAAGGACATAGACATCTTCATCACGAACCGAGCTGCCGATTCGGACGTCGATGGACTGGTCGGCAAACTTCTTGACGACACAGGGAGTGAGTTGGATACCAAGACGATCAGCTACTTGCTGAGCAAGCTCGGGATGGCTGTTGCCAGTGAGGAGCTTGATGGAGTTGACGCCTGGCATTTTGTGTCTCGTGAGTGAGCCGGTGTGAGAAGCTACGTTGGTGGTGTTGTATGAGCCAGCGCCGAGACGAAGGAGGGAAAAGGAGGTGTGACCGACCTGAAAGGAAGGATGAGGGTGAGATTGGGTGGGTGGTCGATGACAATCGGAAAGCAAAAGAGATAGATGAAAGCTGGTTGCTCTTGATACTGTACACACACACACTTTCAACGCAGCTGCAGTGTGTGGCCCGATATGAAATCTTCCTTTCCTGACTCGCCAATGTCGACAGGAAAAGACTTCGCAACACAGACCTCACCCTTTGCTTCTTGCTTCATACTGTATTTCAAGCCTAAAAAAGAAAGCTCGAAATTGAAATTTTTTCACGTTATCCCCACACTCTCTGACTCTTTTTGCCTTCGTCAACAGCCTAGCGTAGGATTCAATCGGCTACTCGCCGTTTTGAAATCGGCGGATCGGGAAATCAGAAGAAAGCTTCGAGTTGAACCCTGAGTTTCTCGGAACATGGCCGGCTCTCAAGAGAATGATTCATCCCGACATGAACATTGCTGCCATCCTCTTCTTCTTGTTGTACCCCAAGCTTCGCCGCACCATCACTTCAATCGAACAACGAGACTGCAACAATGGCATCGACATCAGTAACGGCACTTCGAGCCGCTAAGCGGCAACTCCGCAAATCCATGACGCAAACCCTCACAGCCATGCGACCGGAAGAAATTGCCAAACAGTCCCAGAAAGTCGCCGAGCAAGTGCTTAAATCGCAGACATACGCTCGAGCAAGATCCATCAGCGTCTACATTCACATGGACGTCGGTGAGGTCATGACGGACGAGATCTGCAGATCCGTGCTCAAAGACGGCAAGAAGCTCTACGTGCCGTTGTTTGCGTCGCCCACGAAACCAGCTGCAGCAACAGGACCGACAGTATCATCAGCACCTGTGGATGTCAAAACGGAGTTTGCGACGGATATGATCATGTTGAGGCTGCGAGATGTGGCGGAGTACGAGTCGATGGCTGCGAATAGATGGGGAATTAGGGAGCCGCCTCTGACGTATGCTGATGGAACCATTCGAGAGGAAGGTAAGTGCGACCACAGTTGAAACGTTGATGCTGCTACCGCGGACACGGGACTGACATTGATGCTCTGATTTGCTTCTTTAACCTTAGCCCTTGACGAGACAACAGGCGGAGACGGCCTCGACCTCATTCTTGCACCCGGCGTGGCATTCGACCAGCTCGGCAGCAGGCTAGGCCATGGTAAAGGCTATTACGATCGATACTTGACAAGAGCCGACGATTGGGCATCTCGAAGAGGTCAGCAGGATCCTGTCACTGTGGCATTGGCATTGAGAGAACAAGTGCTACCATCCTCAGAGCGTGTACCTGCTGACGAGCGCGACCGCGTCCTCGATGGAATCATTGCACCAGACGGTGCGATCTTGCCGCCTACATCGTCTCGATGGTGTCCATGACTGAGAGCAATACGATATCAAAGTCAAAGAAGCCCCAGAATGTGTGTGAAGGATCATCACAACAACAGCAATGAGAAAAAACGGTTGCTGGCAAAGATGCCGAGAAAGGGTCTTTGCCGCATTCAGAGGCCTCCTCGGGTATTGAGGCTCTTACGGTCACCAGTAGCCAGGCTCGCTGTGATTGACAGAGAGGCAGCTCGCCATTGGTCGGCAAAGCAATTGAGAAAGCAACCAGTTCAAGACTTCCTTCAGACCAACTCGGAAGGGCCTGCGCCGCCGCCGGCATCATGTGCCTTTGCGAAGAGGCAAGAAAATCAAGGGTGCAAAGCCGGCTAATTATTGGTCGACGAAAGCTTTTTTGCATACGGAACGCAGAGAGCCGGCAGAAGCACCGAGATGGTCGCCGCCAGAAAAAGCAAATACAAAAAAAAATAGGAAGAGAGCTTCTCCGGTGGAAAATAATGCGTTCTGCTGCTGTTGGGTGTGTTGGTCTGAGCTGAGCATTTCTTGTTCTTCTTGCGCTGGAGCTCATGCCGTGCCCGGTGATACCTGCGGCTGCTTGTGCAGAGGCAAAGTGAAGGAGAAGAGGAGGAGGAGGAGGAGGAGGAGGAGGAGGAGGAGGAGAAAGAGCCGATGATCTGCCTCCGCTGCTTCACTCCGCTCGCCCACTTGTTCCCCCTCAGCAATGCTGCCTTGTCGTCTAGCATTGCGTTCCACTTGTTCCGTCCTCCGAACCACCATCTCCACAAGAACCATGTCGTCGTCTACTGGAAACTCGATCGCCGGTGTCGTCGTTGGTGTCGACACCAACGGCGCCTCCACCGCCAAGAACGTCGACGTCTCTGCTCAATGGAAGGCTTCGCGTGCTTCCTCCTCGCGTGCCAACGAGCTCCGCGTCTTCTACCCGGACAACAGCGCCCCTGTCGCCGCCGTCTCGCTCGGTGACCAGAAGGCTGCCCCCACCACCACCCCTGACCTGCTCCCCGCCGAGAAGACTTTCCTCCGCAATGAGCAGCTCGAGCGTGTTCGTCTCGCTGCCGCCAAGGGTGTCAAGGCCATCCGTGACCTCGGTGCCGGTCCCGAGGACAAGGGTGATGCTCCCGTTCAGAGGACCATTGCTCTCGACTCCATGTCCAGCCCTCACGCCGCTGCCGTTGGTGCCAACCTCGGCCTTTGGACTGTCAATCACTTCAAAACCCGTGGCAAGAATGCTGCTCACGGCAAGGAGGCTTCCGTTCAGGGTGGTAAGGAGATCAACGTTGTCCCCGTCGACGGTGCTGCTGACGAGTCTGCCAAGAAGCAGCTCAAGGATTCCGGTGATGAGATCCCCAGCGTCGCTCCTCTCTCCTGGTACACTGGTGAGGTCTACGCCGAGGCTCAGAACTGGGCTCGTGAGCTCAAGGAGACCCCTGCCAACCTCATGACCCCTACCATCTTCGGTCAGCGTGTCACTGCGGCCTTCAAGAACGTTCCCAACACCACCGTCATTGTTCACGACGAGGACTGGGCCCGTGAGCAGCGCATGAACTCTTTCCTTTCCGTTGCTGCTGGCACTGACGAGCCTGCCAAGTTCGTCGAGATCATCTACAAGGGTGCTCCTGACAACGAGGCTCGCAGCGTCGGCTACGTCGGTAAGGGTATCGTCTTCGACTCGGGAGGAATCAGCCTCAAGCCTGGTGCCGGTATGAAGGCCATGCGTGCCGACATGGGTGGTGCTGCCGCTGTTGTTGCTACTACTCTTGCCATTGCTAAGCTTGGTCTCCCCATCAACGTCGTCTGCGCTACTCCTTTGACCGAGAACATGCCTTCCGGCAAGGCTACCAAGCCTGGTGACATCATCATCGCTCGCAATGGTCTTTCCATCGAGGTCGACAACACTGACGCTGAAGGTCGTCTTGTTCTCGCTGACGCTCTCACCTACGTCTCCGAAACGTACAAGCCCCACACCCTCGTCGATGTCGCCACTCTCACCGGTGCTTGCACGATCGCCGTCGGTGACGTCTACTCGGCTGCTTTCACCGAGTCTGACAGCCTCTGGAACGAGCTCCGCGTCGCTGGTGAGGCCGAGAACGACCTCTTCTGGCGCTTGCCTCTCAACGATGCCTACCTCAAGCAGATTTCGACTTCCAACGCTGACCTTTGCAACACTGGTGGCCGTCTTGCTGGTGCTGCGACCGCTGCTATCTTCCTCAAGCAGTTCGTCGTTGGTCTTGGCGAGCGCGGTGGTGCTGCTCCCACTGTCCGATACGCTCACTTGGACATTGCTGGTAGCATGGAGGCTACTCCTACCACTACTAATGACTATCAGCCTAAGGGCTTCACTGGTCGTCCTGTTCGTGCACTTATTGAGTTTGCTCGTCGCATTGCTGCCCAGGGCAACTAAGAAGGCGGTTCTAAGAGATGTATATTAGGCCAAGCAATGGAATGATACCTCTTGCTGTAGTCATCAAATGATCAAAGAAGCCTTTCAGGCGTATGTGTCCTTCTCCTTGAGAAGTCGTCGGCTCCAATCAGGTGCGTTCTGGGCTATCGAAAGAGTCTGAGATGTGTCAAGAACAAGTGTTGCAAAGCTTTGAAGAAGAAGGTGAAGGACTTCCAAAATATCTCGGAAGCTGGGTAGAAGTGTGTGCGTGTGTGGAGGTTTTGCGGAGAACGTGATCGAGGCGTGCGTGTCTGTGCGTTGTTGCTTCCATTTCTAGGGTTTGTGCTCAGCATTCTTCCGCTCTTCCAACAACGCAATCTATACCCTCATCATTCTCGAAGCGAGACTCGCAAGTCCTTCAGTCAAGGCTACGAACATATAGGCAGCTTTACAGAATATTCGAGGATCAACCACCAGTTCGAGAGGTCAAGGCGAGGCAGCGTCCAGCGAACTTCAAGATGGCGTCGACATACAAGCTCTCCACTACTCTGGAGCAGCATGAAGCTGATGTACGCTGTGTTGCAGCCAGCAGCCCTGAAGTCGGTAAAGACTGTCGCGGTGATATCGTCCTCACTGGCTCACGAGACCGTCGAGCTGTCATCTGGCACCGCACCTCCGGCAATCAGTTCACCTCCGCTCTCGACCTCGCCAATCACGAAGGCTTCGTCAACGCCTGCGCTTTGCTTCGAAGCGATGCACCTTACGCCATCACCGCTGGTCAGGACAAGATCATCTATGCATACCAACTCCTCGTCTCAGATGGTGACATCTCGGTTCAATTGGATGCAAAGACAGCCGAGCCGCAACCAACACGTACATTGATGGGACACCAGGACAATGTTTGCGCTCTTGACGTCGGACCGCACGGCCAGTACATCATCAGTGGTAGCTGGGATAAGACGGCCAAAGTTTGGCGTAACTGGGAGTGCGTGGCTACTTTCAAAGGGCACGAGCAATCGGTTTGGGCGGTGCTGGCTGTTGACCATGACCGCGTCTTGACGGCGTCGGCGGACAAGACGATTCGATTGTGGTCCATCTCCAATCCAGCCAAGCCACTGGCTGTCTTTGGCGGACACACCGACGCTGTGCGTGGCTTGACACTGCTCGAAGGAGGAGAGTCTTTTGCCAGCTGCGGTAACGATGGCAACATCCATCTCTACTCTTTGCACGGCGCATCTTCCTCAACGCCTATTCAACCACTTCGTGTACTTTCAGGGCATACGAGCTTCGTCTACAGTCTTGCCACTATCCCCGGTGGCCAGGGCGAACTCGTCAGTTCTGGCGAAGATCGTAGTGTCCGTATCTGGCGAGATGGCGCTCTGGTTCAGACCGTCACTCTCCCCGCCATTTCTGTTTGGTCCGTTTCGGTGCTGCCCAACGGTGACATCGTCGCTGGATCCTCCGATGCCGCAGCTCGCGTTTTCACTCGCAATCCAGCTCTTGTAGCCGACGAAGCAACGCTCAAAGCTTACAACCATGCCATTTCCACCCAGACCCTCAACTCGACCCAAGTAGGCGACATCAAGAAAGATGATCTTCCTGGCCCTGAAGCGCTTTCTCAACCTGGCACAAAGGAAGGCCAGACGAAGATGGTCAAGAACGGCGACATTGTTGAGGCACATCAGTGGTCTGCCTCTTCTCAGCAGTGGGTGAAGATTGGCGAAGTGGTTGGAGGTGTGGGTTCGGGGTCGAAGAAGCTGTACGAGGGCAAGGAGTATGATTATGTCTTTGATGTGGATATTGCGGATGGTGTACCTCCGTTGAAGTTGCCCTTCAACTTGAGCGAGAATCCGTATGCTGCGGCGCAGAGGTTTTTGGAGAAGAACGATTTGGCACAAGAGTACATTGATCAGGTGGTGAAATTCATCGAGACAAATACGCAGGGTGTCAGTTTGGGCGGTGGAGCGGAGTATGTTGATCCATACACTGGAGGTAGTAGGTATCAGCCTAGTGGAAGTGGGAGCGGTGCTGGCGGCGCAGGTGTCGGTCTGGGTGCGAGTGGTGGTCAGACCGTGGGTGCGGCTGGTGGTGATAGTGGAAGGT
The DNA here is from genome assembly GCA_928865425.1 of Ustilago cynodontis. NCBI lineage: Eukaryota > Fungi > Basidiomycota > Ustilaginomycetes > Ustilaginales > Ustilaginaceae > Ustilago > Ustilago cynodontis. The sequence continues at coordinate 663,183 of CAKMXY010000011.1, forward strand.
ATACGGGCGCAAGGAACGTGGATCCTTACACGAGCTCTGCACCTTCCGCTCCCACCTCTACCAGTGCCGCACCGGCAGCAGGAGGCATAACGATCCTGCCCCAGCGCACATTCCTAGCCTTCAAAAGCGCCAACTTCGCAGCTATCAAGAACAAGCTCCTTCAAGTCAACCAGTCCGAATCCACTCCACTCACCGCCTCGGAACTCAGCCAAGTCGACACTCTCATCTCCACTCTCGAATCCAACCCCCCATCCGGGGCACAATTGAACATTGACCCATTCCGCAAAGCCATTTCGTCCTGGTCACCAGCATCCCGTCTCCCTGCACTGGATGTGATCCGAGTAGCCTCTGCATACGGCACAACCACACCGCCGCTCGAAATTGCACGCGAAGTCTTTGAAGCTTCCGACTGGGCTTCCGACTGGCCTTCTTCCTCCTCTCCCGACGCAAAACAACGAGATGTCAACTCGATGCTTGCTCTCCGTGCAATCGCCAACCTCTGGTCGGATAGTCGCGCGCTCGGCGAGTTGGAAGTGAACGGAATGAGTCTCTTGGGAAGTTTAAGTGAAACGCACTATGCGAAGCTCAGTAAGAATGGTAGGATTGCTTTTGCGACGGTTGTGTACAATGCTACAGCTCAGATGGTTGGTGGTGGTGGGGGGAAGAGTGTTGCGGGAATTGTGATGGGGTTGGTGAATGAGGTGTTGGGGGCGGAGAGGGAGGATAGTGAGGCGCTGTATAGGATTCTGGTTGCGTTGGGTAATTTGTTGTGCTCGACTGCGGGTAGTGGGTTGAATAAGAATGCACTGGATGTTGCTAGACAGAGTATTAGTGCCATCGCGGGAACAGGGTTGGGCGGAGAGGAAAGGATTCAGCAGATCTCGGGGGAGGTGTTGAGTTTGATGGAATCTCTTTCACTCGTTGATGCGGACGGTAATTAGAAGCATTGATCACGATCTGAGCTGGTAGCGTGTGATGGATCGGTGATCACACGATGAGAGAGCTATCTGCCGATTTTGCTATCGTCGAGAAGAGCAGAGGCATGGTGGAGCCAAACACTCAAATCAATTAGTTAGCCGAAGACGCATCCTCAACCGAGAGCAAGACAAAAATGCGGGGGAAAAAAAGAAGGGTCCGACAGATCTCAACTCAATCGAATTGATGGACTTTGAATAGGATACACCAAGAGTCTCGTCATGCTCATTTATACCACAGTCTGTGGGTGCGGAGGAGAGGATCTCGTGACCCAAGGAATTTGGCCGACATGCGCTCGGCGTATCTTACCTAGATCTCCAGAAAAGTGTGTTAGTTTTGGTTCGGGATAAAGCGGAGGCGAGAGAGAGGTTGTGCGAGTCGCCGAACCGAAGCCACTCTGTGCTGGAAAGAGCAGCTGAGGTAGAGAAGGGCGCGTGGTTGCGGAAATACGCACCTCTCCCCTTCCACAAGGGCGAAGCGCAACTTGTACATGTTTGATACTCAGCTTGAGCTCCATGACCCACATCTGATCAAGCCCTTCGTGAGGAGAAGTGTGGGAACGTCGGACAATTCCAACACCCTTATCCACAAACTGAGGAGACAGATACATTTTCCCCGTTTGCTCACTAACATGGTCCATCCGAGTATGAGCAGTGTGCTGGCGAGCTTGAGCATTCTAGCGATTCATATAGCACTGTCGTCGATGACAAGTCTTGCTGTCGAGAGGGTACAACACACAAGAAGCAAAAACAACCAGCAGCAGACTTGATGGTTGGTGGTGTTGGTGACAAACTCGTGGGAGGATACCGACGCCTCACTGCGCGGCACCTCCCGCTTGTTCGTTCACACCTATTAATAAAAAGAGAGAGGTGGCTGCAGACTACGCGCTAGGGTCGTGGACCCTGCATAACTGAGAGGGCTTGTCTTATAGAAGCCCTCTTTCTGTCTCTCCAAGTGCTCGATCAATCTGGCTTTTACTAAGCTCTGGGTCGAATCAAAATGTCGACAAATGTGTGCTGTACAACGATGAGGAGATCTGACAAGTTTGTGAAGCAATGCAGTATGGAATTGTGCAGCAAGTGGTCATTAAGCTGAGATTGTAGCGGAGTTCGGATAGCGCTTCTGTGTCTGTTGACAGCTGGCCTCGTCCTTCCCATCTCTTCCACTGCGTTTGGTCCAAATCCAGCACCGGAGGGCGCCCAAAGAATCCTCACTCGAAAGAGGCAAAAGGTCTAGGCGAGAAGACGGGACCAAGTCTAAGCCGAGCCTTGCAATGCGCTACAACTGTCGAAATGGCCATATCTCTTCATGCCAAAGCCTCCGCTTTAGTCTCCAAGCCGAAAGAGTGTAGAACTCGAAAACGGCAGATTCGATGAAGCGACAAAAGAATGCCAATCTTTCGATTACTCTAACCGAGCTCTTGTCTGGCTGTGAGTGTGTGGGAAGGAAGGGTTGGTTGCTGCTTACTTTCGACTCCTCTCTCTTCGGGTTGTGGTGCCGTGTCTTGCCTAGACCCTTGTCTTTGGGTGCCGTGTTTGTTGTGCGGTAGGGATGCGCTCCTCTCGCCGCAGCAAAGTCTCTCTCCTTCACCCACGCTTCGTCAGTCGATGGTCGCTTTCGTCAAACTTGTCAACAGGCTTCATATCACTTTATGTTGAGTTCGGGGCACTTGCATTGACCTCCTCACATCTAGCGTAAGGGAGGGACGGATGGATGGTCTGACCGCCAGCACTTCCAACGGCACCAGCTGACCCTTTCGACCTTTACCCCGCATTTTTCTTTGGCTGCACGTATGACAGCTTCTCCTCTTGGCTCTCAATGAGTGCGCGCTGCTCGCTTCGTTACTTCAGAAACAGAGCATATCTGCAGTCCAAAGTGGCGCGCAGCGCTAAGCCGCCGCTTGAGACTTCCCCCGCATCTGCTAGTGTCCAATACTCATCCTCTTGGGTGACAAGAGAGATCCAGGAATGCGGTTGGTTCTACCGCCCTGGCGCCGAGAGAGTTGTTGGATTTGGCGCCTTCTGACTTTGAATCTGCTCGTGTTGCTTGCCCAGAACTTGAGGACGCTAGATGCCGCTCTTCGCTTGTCAGGCAACGCGTGAGGTTGAGAGAAGAGGAGGAGCAAGGGGGAGGAGACCATCTGACCTGATCTTACGCTAGAGCCTTGGCTTTTGTTGAAGTGCATCTCATATATAATGACATCTTTTGAGGTGATTGTATGCACCCTGCAACGCATTGCTCCCCAAACTTGTCCCTGTCAGAACCGCTCGTGATTGAGCAAAGCGCCGTCCGACACTACCTACACCAACACTTACAGCACCAAGCACACAGAACGGGCCTATAGAGGCCAAGGGTATAGCAACGATGGCAACTAAAGAATCCGAAGTAGCCTCCAACGAGCACCCTGCCTATCAGAACGCCGAAGGAACCAGCGGTCATGATTTCGGTCGTCAGATTTCGGTCACTTTGACCCCTCAGCAGTTCGAAGGTATGTCCTCTTCTATAGCTTCCATGTCTTGTGCGACACTCGCTGATGTCGCCCCTTGCTCTTTGTTGCTTCATGTATGTGATTTGCTTGTATAGAGCTGTACTTACAGCCCTCTATCAAATCCCGCGGTCAGATGGGCCTAGTCAAGACCCTAGGTAACCCAACCGCACTCGGCATCGTTTCCTTCCTCCTCACTTTCGCCCCTACCTCCTGTTGCCTCATGGGCTGGCGTGGCGCGACCTCCAACTCACTCCTCGCCCTCATCGGTGCCTACTACTTTATGGGCGGTATGGCCCTATACGTCGCTGGTCTTCTCGAATTCATCATTGGAAACACCTTCCCCGCTCTCGTCTTTACATCATTCGGAACCTTCTGGCTTACCCTTGGCGGTTATCTCGACCCTAACTTCGCTGTTCAATCTACCCTTCTCACTGCTCAAGGTGGCTCTCCGGAAGTATACTACGTTCCGTTCGGTTTCTATTTGCTCTTCTGGGCAGTATACACATACTTCCTAACCTTTGCGGCTTTCAGAACTAATGTGGTGCTCGTTTGGATCCTCCTCTTCGTCGCGCTTGCTTTCACCACCTTGGGCACAGCGTATCTCAAGTTCGGCGAGGGGTCGAACGCGATGGCTGGTAACTTGGTTACTGCGGCAGGTGCGTGTGGTTTCACAGCTTGTATGGGTGGGTTCTATATCTTGTTGCACTTGTGTTTGGCAGCGACGGATTTCCCTTTCAACATTCCGCTGTTTGATTTGGCTCATTTGTGGGGCAGTAAACAGCAGTAGAGGGGAGAGGAGTAGCAAGAGGTGCAGTGATAGGGTCTTGGTGATTGCCCGATCACTGATTGATCTTTGTTGTATGTCCGGTTCTGTGTTGTAATCTTTTTCTTGAACGCCTTGTTTGGCTTGTGCTTTTCGTTGTCGCAATTCTAATCCATACTTTGACTGTACTGGATGTTCTCGTCTGTCAGCTTGTTGACCTGTGTTCCGAGCTTGGTAAGGGTGCAACAGCGGTTTCTGCCGATAAGGAGGCTCATCTGTGCGACCAGGATGAGCATGAACGATGTGAATGTCGCAAAGACGAGGGCGAGGAAGGTGTTACCGATGATGAAGAGTATGGTGTGTGCTCAGTCACGAGGCTCCTCACCTGCTCATTGGTGCTGTCAGCGATCCGAGTGTTTCCCATGCATCACTGTTTGATCCCTCCTTTCCTAAATCTGCAAAGAGGGTCTCTCGGCGATGACAGGAACACTGCTGACTCTGTGGGATGACAAGGGGAAAGATGGCCGCAATGGTAATGCTACTGATCAAGCCAAGGTTGAGAAGTTCATCAGCATCATTACTCGACGAGAAGCCTTGGTACAACTTGACCCTGATGCACTACACAGGGACCTGCACAGTATGAGGTTCACCGCTCTCTCATCACGCTCTTCTACACTGTATGACAAATACAATTTCGCAGCATGTCCAACATACAAGCCATACTTCCACCTCACCCTGTCAACTTGGGTAACTTACTTCCCCGCACCCTAATCAACAGCGCAAAACCGCTCAAACCCAGTCCCACAACCACCAGCAACTTCTGCACGTTCCCCGCATTATTCTTGCTCCAAGTCGTTTCCAGCACTCCCAGCACAGCAGTCACCAAGAACAACCCAATCAACACGTAACCACTCAACCTATGCCATTTCCACAGCGCTTTACCTTTGTTCTCTCCGCCGACCAATTTGCCTTTCCACCAAACGCTTGCTGCTCCAAGTGCTGCTTGAACCCATGCTGCAGCAACCACAGCTGTTCCCAAGATCCCATGGTAGCTGATAAAGTGTGCTGAATTAGGTTGGTCGTGGAGATACCACATGATACTAGCCCCAGCCGTAAACAGCGGTAGTACCAGCAAAAGGTTTAAGTATTGGTGTACGGTGAAAGCAGCCTTCTTCTCTGACGGCTGAGAAGTGGTTGTGCGTTGCAAAACAATAATCGCTTGCAGCAAAAGGAGGATGGTGAACGATTGAATCAACGGATGGTAGCCGAATAGAGGTAAAGAAAGCGCAGAGAAAGAGGAAAAGACAATAGACCATACTACAGCAACAAAAAGTAGGGCTGAAGCTTGGATCGAGATGCAATGCCGAGAAAGATTTTCGTGTCGTACCATGTCGAGTGGGGTAATGGGGAGTGATTCGTCAGAGTGCTGGGCGGAAGAAGATGGAAGGAGGGGCTCGGATGCTTCGTTTTGTTGGAATGACATTGTTGCCAATCCGAACCACAGCGTGCTGGAAAGATAGCAAATTGCACAGATGGATGAGGGATGGAAAGTCGTAGTGATGATGAAGAACGAGAGAGGATAAAGGAAGTGGGAAAGGCTGACGAAATCAAGTCCGCCGGTTGGACACTGCGCGCAAACGAAACGGTAATTGCGACATTCTGCTTGGTTCCCGCGGAAAATGCACAACACCATCATTCGATGCATAGCCGCGATTGCTCCCACTTAGCTTCATCTCACACCACATACAATCCCACCACCACGCATCACTCCGAATCTCGATCTGGTATCTTCATTCTGACATGCTGGACTACTATATGCAAAAGAGTGACTATACCAAAAGGACTGTATCGTGGAAGCATCGCTACTTGTTCAATCCAACAGCAACTTTTTGCTGCACTTTCTCCTTCAGCACATCCTCATACGAATTCATCAAATGCGCCAACGACCTCAAATCCTCCGTATCCAGCAGATGAATCGTCAGCTTGGGTGCACCCTTGACACCGAAGTTGCGGACCTTCTTGAAAAGCTGTTCTCCCAACTTCTGCTTCTGATCGTGAGCCGCTTTGCCGGCGAGCCCATCGATGAATGCATCGGTCGACTTGGTCACCTCCGGATCCGCCTTCGGTAGCGGAAGACCAGAGCTGGTGGGCGAGTTAGCAAGACGGATTATCTCAAGCGCGGGAAGGGCAGCGAGCGAGGAGATTGTGTGCACCTGAGCGGTTGACTTGGAGTCTTCTGCAGCTGGAACTGCAGCGGTAGAAGACTGGCCGTTGCTGGCGTCTTTGAGAACATTGCTGTTTGTAGTTGCTGGTTGCTGGAGATCTTCGCCGCTTTCGTCGGTGATATCGAGGATGTCTTTGGCTTCCTCGACCTTCTGCTTGAGGAACTCTGGGTTGAAGAGTGCCAACGCTCGGTCTTTCTTGGGCAAGCTTGCGAGCATGTCGGTGATGTCCTCGACGGGTGCACCGGCTTCAGAGACCGAGATGACGGCCTTGAGCAATCTCTCACGCTCCTTCGCAGATGCGCTTCCTTCGCCGACCGAACTTGTGCTCGAGACACTGCGCTGCGCTTGAACGCCGAGCAAAGCAGGCTTCTCTGCAGATAGAGAGCCTGGCATGGACGAAGCGGGCTGTGCTGAGACAGGGGATTGTGGAAGATGGTCGCGAGCATCATTGACTCGCTGGATGAGAGATATGGGGTTGTTGAGCGCATCAACGGCTTCGTTAAGCTTCAATTTGAGCAGCTCGTTGACAATGTCGTCCACCTGGTTTTCTTTGATGGAGGGCAGCTGCTGAACCCTGCGTGTGAACTCGCCAGAGAGTAGTTCGTTGCGAACGACGTTGCTCAGTGAACGAAGCTGCTCCTCGTCAGCCAATCCGTTGGCATCGGCAGGTACGCCAGCTTTGAAATAACTTCTGCTTTGTCGCTTGTCTGCTTTGCTAGTCGATCCATTGGGGGAAGCAGCGCCAGGAGCAGCCGCAGCAACACCAGCTTCAGAGCCCTCATCGTTAGCAGCACCGAAACGAGCCGCAAGCTTCTCCTGTCGCATCGTCTTGGGTTCATGCAGACGAACGGTGATTTTCTTGCTTCCGAGCTTGGCACCATCCATAGCCGTCAATGCTGAACGCGCCTCTTCCGGTGTGGTGAAGCTGACGAAACCGAACTCTCGACTCTTGCCGTCATTGTCGCGCATGACACGCGCGGAAACAATGTGGCCGAACGCTTTGAAAGTGTCGAAGAGAGCGTTGGATTCGATTTCAGAATCGAGATTCTTGATGAAGAGGTTGCAGGGGTCGACGTAGGTCGATGCTTGGCTCGAGTATTGAAGGGTGCCTCGAGAAGCTTTCTGGCTAACGGCGCGGGTATCATTTGAATTGGAAGCGCCAGCGGTAGCGTAGATGGAAGCGGAGGAGACGGAGCGGGATCCAGGAGCGGGGCCAGTGGGAGCGAAAGAGGGAGCGGATGGACTCAGACTGTTGGCGGGTACGAAAGGGGTAGCGGCAGCAGAAGGGCGGAACTCGTGCGCGCCGCCACTGACTTTGCGGGTAGCAGTGTCGACAGCGACAGAGATGGTCTTACCACCAACATCGGCACAGTGCATCTCTGTTTCAGCGCGCTGAGCATCGCTCTCCGAGTAGAACTCAAGCAGGGCCATGCCTTTGAAGCCAGTGTGAATGCCAGCAGGGTTGGTGAGGATGCACTGTGCGCGTCGCAATGGACCGAAGCGACGGAAGAGATCGTAGACATGGGCGTCGTCGGTGGTAGGGGGAAGCTGCTTGACGAGGCGTGGCTTGGCAGAAGCCGCGGGCTCGGTGGCAGCAACATCTTGCTCGATGCGAAGAACAATGGGAGGTCGAACGATGGCATATGCTTTCTCAGCTTTGTCGAGAGTCTGGAACTCGACTGTGCCGCTGGCTGTTTGACCCTCTGCAACGTTGCGGTCGATCTTGAGCCGAACGGGAAGGACCTTTTCGAAGACGAGACCGGCGAGCTCCTTGTCGGTCATGGTAGGGTCAACACCGCTAATTTGGAGCAAAGGCCGGGTGAGATGAGGGTGAGGTCGGTCGCCATCTTCCTCTTCGTCTTGCCCCTCCTCGATCGGCTGCTGTGCAGTGGCGCTGGTGCCATTCTTGGTTTGCGGGGTTGGGCTTATAGGAGCTGGGGTAGTGGTACCATCAGCAGCTCGTGCGGCCTTGAGCTTGTGCTGGTTGTGCGGGGCGTAGATGGAGTCGGCCATCGTGATTTTGCGGTGTCAGGTGATGGTCGAGTGAAGCGGTCAAGGAGTGTGAAAGTGGCAGCTGCGCTGAATGCTGCTTCTGTCCGAGGAAGCAGATCTTCCGATTCGAGCTTGAGCAGCTGCGTGTCAAAAGTCACATCAGTCGAAGGAACACGCTCTCTGAGCCAAGCCTGAAGCGTTCAGACTGGCTCTCTCACTCCTTACGGATCAGGTTATGCACGAGCATGCAAGCAAAGCGTGCGCAACTTTTCCTTTCTTCTCAGAAAGATCTGGCAGCCAAGCGAAACACAGGAAAGTAACACTTTTCAAGATGCTGAAACAAGAGCTGTCAATCTGCGTCAAGAGAGAAAGCACGCGCGACACGAGGCAAGAATTTGAGAAGGCGGCGTAACAGCTGGCTTTTATTGTCTGGCATCGATCGGGGTCGAAGACGAAACCTTGATAGCCACCCGATTTTGGAATGGCGCCAAATTTGGCCAGACCTTCTGGCCCAACCTTTGAAAAGAATCTGCGCAGCTGCTGCAGCTTCATTTGCCGTATCGGTTGTCTCGAATTGAAACCAAACCGGCGAAGCAAACACTCACACAGCAGCGATCTCGCTCCCGCGCTCATCTCCCGCTCGCTGCCCGCACCGACAGACCGACCGACCGACCGACGATAATACAGTAATGCCATCCTTGCTCCCCACTCTCACAGTATCCCGGACGAGCCCTCACTGTGGCTTATGCCAGCATTGTAACATGACTTGGCAATGATGATCTCGAAGCGGCTTGCTTACTGGCTGGGATGGATACCTTGTGAGCCAAGAGAAGCTGAAGAGACGGTGGCTGGTGGCTTTGAATCTTCCATCATTTTGACTTCGAAAAGAGAGAAAAAGAAAGAAAGAAAGAGTCTGTTTTGGCCAAAAGCGCTCATCGTCGGCACTTCACACCGTTGAGCCGCCTACAGTACTTCCCACCCTTTCTGCTTATTTTTTTTTTTCCTCCCTTTCGCGGCAGATTGGCTCATCACCTCGTTTCTTGTTTAGCTTTCCTTCCGACCCGCTCTCGCCGCCCGCTGCTGCCGCGTTTCGCTTTGGGCCTTTTCCTTCGGTTCCGTCTGTCATCTTTTATGAATTGGGCCCGCCTGTTTTGAAATGGTCTCGCCTCGCTCTTCATCGTTGAGTGTGTCTTGCCCGCCTGCAACCTCACTCACTTTGCCATCTGTTGCATCCCTTTGAGTTTTTCTGAATTTCCCCTCTTTGAAATCTCTCTCCTCTCTTCCCCCAGGGTGCACGATCGCTATTGTTTGGCACTGCGCTCCCACGAGAGAGCATCTGGCTCGCTCACTGGCTGGCTGGCTGACTTGCTTGTAACTAACGAACTCAATTTTGCGGAGCGCGCTGCTTTCATTTGTCCTTTCCGTTGGCTGGCTGGCAAGCAAGCAACGCAATTTCTCAATCTCAATTAGAGTGGAAATACAGTAGCCTCGCTTAGGACACCGTTGTGAGCCAGAGAGACAAAGAGACGCATGAGCTTGTCTGTGTGAGTGAGCGTGTGAGCGTGTGTGTGTATGCTGTGGCCATCGATGGATGCCATCCTCCTTCTGTCGGCGGCTCTCCGACACACACACCTCTCCGTACACCTCACCTTCCCCCTTCAACAACATCCCTTCCGACCTCCTTCTCACCTTTTCTTTCTGAATCATCGAGGCGTCTACAACCGATCCGCGTTCTTCGCGCGACGACGACGACAACGACGAAGACGAAGACGACATCATCGAACCGCTAGTGTCAGACGTCGATTCCCTACTTGATTCGATCGTCGCTGCCTGATCGTAGCATCACAGTATCGATAGCTTCAAGGCTTCTCTCTTCGATACCATCACCTCCCGTCACCTCATCGTCACCTTCGTCGCCCACACAGCCCCTGCTGCACTCATCGAATAAGCCCGCCGCCCACAATGTCCGACAATTTGTGACCCAGTCCATAGCTACGGCTTCCTAAGGTTGATCTTCCTCCAGACCCCATTGCATCGCACTCCAGAACCTTTCTCTTTGCACGCATTCGTAGCTCTCTTTTACTCTCATCTTCCGATCCAATTCGACCTCACAACCAAAGGCTCCTTAATCGTACATCCGACTAAAAGCAAGATGCAGTTCTCTTGTTTCTGATATCGATTCCGGCTCTTCCGACACAAAGCTTTGTGTCTGTTCAACTCGAACTCCGCACGCATTTAGCATTGATCGCCCCAACGCAACGCATTCATCTCGCTGCTGCATCCTTTTTTTTATTTTTTTGAGCGCCTCGAGATCAGAAGTCAAGCTTGCTGTTGATGTTGTGCAGTCCCCCGTGCCAAGCGTACCACTTGTCTGCCACCGCTATGGAGTCACTCTCGCTTCCAACTCCTCCAAGGGAGCTTCGCATCGAAACACCATCAACCATCTTGACTCCCATCGACACCGATGTTGATCCCGAGCTCCCCGCCGTCGAAGCAGCGCAGCTCTCCCCCAAAGTGGATCGAGTTCGTCACCATCTCATCCCAGCCCGTACTACAACATGTGTCCGGGCACCTTGCTTGAAGCGACAGGCTTCGGTCCCCATTTCGTCCATCACCACCAACTTGGCTGCTAGCCGTCTCGAAGCCGCTCCCATTCAGGACCGCGTTGCATCCAGCCCCTTGCCCACCTCATTCGCTGCTCCTCGCAACCTCGTCTTGCAACACAGCCCTCGCCATGTCCACTTCGACGACTCCCCGCCCGAAGAGTTCTTTGTACTGTCAGGCGAGTCGTACGACCGTCGTCCCATCAAGTGCACTCAGGGTGGATCCGAGTTCGACATGAGCTTGCCGCCACGATGCTCCTCTTACAATGGCGACGACGCGAATGACGAGGACGCTTCGTCCACCGATGATGGCCCCACCGCCATGGAATCTGCCGAAGAGCCCGCGCCTGACGTCGGCTTCTTCCGTGATCCTTCTCTCGAGAATTGGGCATGCATCAAGAATGGCACAGATACTGCCGCCATCGGATATCAGCCTCGTCAGCAGCAGTCTGGCCTCATGGCAAGCGGCAGGTCACTCCATTTTTCGGCTCTGTCATCATTGCAGCAAGCATCTGCTCTTGGTATGGCAGATGCGCCGCGATCTCAATCGCCCGTCGCATCCCAGAAAGTCAGCTTGCCAGTTCACGGCTTCCGCTCCTTCGGCGGCCTTCAGAATAGCCTGGCACCTGAGGTCACAACGGTGCTATCTGCTCCGTCAGAGTCGAAGATCTCCTCATCGAAGCAGGCCCTGTCCAGCCCCGAGACCACTCCTCCGGCTTTGCGCAACTTCTCGCCCGATGCTACGCCGATGCCCAGCCCTAGTCTTCACAAGTCAATAGGCGCCCTCTCGAGTGTTAATTACTTTGCCGTTGGCTCTAATGCGGCCCAGCAACCCACGCCGAAAGCATCGTTCAGCGATGCAGCACCCGCGTCCGAGACTAGCCAGGGTGCCATGGAGGTGTTGCGCGATCCGTCTTCTCCCACTGAGACCCCATCGAAAGCAACGGATGACTTTCGTACCGCCCAACATGCCTTGACCGCAAATGGCCTTGGCAGTCCAAAGCCGGCCAGGCTCGCTCCCATCACTGTCAACGTGGCTGATGCAAGCGCACAGTCGACGCCGCGCCGTTTGGGCTTGGAGAGAAGGATGGCCGAAAAGGATGCCATTCGCATCTCGAGCCTCCAACCACCTTCGAGCCTCGCAACTGGTGCAAGCAGCGGCAGCATCAGCAGCAGCAGCACTTCTACCTCTTCGTCTGGCTGGTCTAGTCTGCTCGGCGTCACCTCTTCGCCTCTTTCCTCACAATGCTCTTCAGTCGACCCCTGGAGTAGTCTGAGCAGCGATGGCGACTGTGATGGCACCGAGTCGCCCGGCAACGAGAACAGCTGGATCAGCAGTAACTGCACCAGCCCGGACCTCAGCCCCTTCGAGCAGATGGTCGAAGGCTTCCACCACCAGAAAGCGGGCTCGAACAACTCGTCAGGGTCTGGCGCTCAGCAGAGAGACATTCCTCTCGCACAACAAGTGAATGACGCATCGAAGCTAGGCGGAACGTTAGTCAACGAAGTTGACGACATGGATCACGATCTCATCACGCCCAAGAACACCGACTTTGCGGACGAAACCAAGTTCTCGTCTTCTGTCGAGACGGTTCACACAGTCAACTGGGAGCAGAAGCATATGCCGGTTCACGCTTCGGCGGGTCTATTCAGTGGTCTTTCGAGCGGCGACATCTCGACTAGCGAAGCAACAACGCCTGATTCGTCTCGTCGTCCCAGCTTCCACCACCAGGAGATGGCTTCGCATCGTATGTCACCTAGATTGAGGACCAGCTTTGGCGAGCGCGATAGTGCGATCGCGGATCATCTGGATGAAGATGACTCGCATAGGCTCCGTGTGCATTCGCTCAGCAGAGACGGACACGCCAAGAAGAAGTCGAGCAAGTGTCGGTTTTGCCGATCGCTGCGACAGCGAGTCAAGGCGTCTGGAACTGATTCCTCGGCGCCTACATCTTCCACTGGCTCCGCACAGATCACGGATGCAGAGAGTGAGGTGGATGCCGAGTCCAAGGCATCGACGCCTTCTCACGTGCAGAATGGGTTTGGTCATGATCGCGATCTTACCAGCTCTGCTGAAGTATCCGAGATGGAAGAGGATGATGGGTCGCGTTCGCGCTCCTCAATCTCACAGCTGCGAGCCAGTGTACGATCGATGAGCGTGGATGAATGGAGCACAGGCACATCGCGCTCTCGTTCTCGCGACAGATCCGTCCTCTCACACTTGGCTATTGCTTCAGAGGCATTGCATGAACGCGAATCATCCAACTCTCCAGGCGAGAGCTGCTCGGAGTCGCCATACTTGTCAGCAGTCAACTTAGCGACAATGTGCACGTGCGACAAGAAGAAGGAGAAGGAGCGGATGAAGAAAAAGATTCGTAAAGAGCGCGAGTTGGAGCGCGAACGAGATCGAGAGTGGGAGCGAGACCAGGCGAGAGGAAGACAAAAGAAGTTGTTTGGCGAAAGCTTTGGCGATGCTGATAACAGTTGTCTCTCTGCGCTTGATGGGTTCTAAGCATTCGACAGCAGCGTCGAAATCCTTTCTCGCCGTCATTTCTTGATAACACACAGCATACACATGATCCGTTTCCGGTTTTCCTTTCTAGCATTCATTCCTTTGGTTTCCCCTTGTCGTAAGTTTTCCAGTGTACACTTGCTATGAAGCAAAGCATGATGCATTCCTGTCAGACTTGCTTAGTGTGTGTGTGTGTATGATGAGGACTTTCGATGGTGTGATTACAGGGCGCACAGTCGGTGCGCTTCGGTGAGATGCATGCGTCCCGCACACAGAATTGTGATTATAGAGAGTGGAGCCATTTAGCGAGATTTTCAGGACCCTCTTTTTCCTGCATTAATTTGTTCTTTTCGCTTCGGATGTGTGTGATAAAGCAGACAGGACCCTGAAAAAAAAAAAAAAGGCATCCCTGGCGGATCAACCGAATCTTTATGCTTGACTATGCTGCCGTTCAAGCTGAGCTCTTTTGAAGTACAAGGGCCCGAGCAACCATGTCAAGGTCAGAAGGGGCTACAGAGAAAGCTTCACGGGCGACGAGCAAGGCCTTGAGGATACAATAGCTTGGGGTAAGGGAGGGATCTGTGCGTTCTTAGATACCCGGCTTTGAAGACAGACTCTGGAGAAGACTAAAAGAAGAAGCGTGAGAGCGACCTAGCTTGGACCTCTAAAGAGAGCTGCCCATCGTGAGATGTGCGGCATCGTATGCTCCCTAATCAAGAGGAGGGACGCCGCTCAGACCCAAAGATGTTCGTTGCGACGCTATTTAATTCGTCGAGCATTTACAATAGAGCAAGATTAATGGTCAAAGATGACGGATGGATGCGAAGACAGCTGGCAACGACGACAACGGCAACCTTTGAAGGCACATGTATTGAAGCTTTGACGGAAAGGAAGGTCTCGAGAAGAACGACAGCTGCGCTGCTAGTTTGCAATGCATGAAGATCCCACCAGCACTTTCAGATGAGCTTGAGCAACTCTCTTCTCTCGCAAAGAGCACCGACTCTGGCCGCAACAAGCTTTCGACCGGCCGAATGGTGATTCAAAGGAACCCTCGACATTGTTACGAGCTGATACGCACTTTTGACATGCAACGGTCCGTACTGTATGCCTTCCGCTCTCATCTCACCGCCGTTCCGCGTTCCATTTCACCCTTTTCAATGCTTTGTGACAGCCACGATCTCCGATCGAACATTGCAAAGAAGACAGAACGATCCTTTGCTGACACTTTGCAACAGTCGCAATCAGAGCAATGAAGGGAAGATGGTGCGGAGTCTGCATCCCCCCCCAGACACTGAGCAAGAACTAAGAAGCAAAAAGAAAGGCAATTCTTCTTGCGGGTCAAGTGCGTGTGTGTATGTCTGTGTGTGGCAGCAGTCTCACTCTTGCAGAATGGAGCTGCACTGCGCTGCACTGCGCTTCTCTGAGTCTTGTGCTGCTGGTGTGTGTGTGTTTTTTCTGTTGATATTTTGGCAGCTCAGGCCACTTTGGCTGCTTTGCTGCTGCTGCTGCGCTCTGCCCCGTTCCATCACTGACGCCCTGCCCCACTTTTTCTGTGTCTTAGTGTGTGTGATGATTGCCGCGCCGCATTCTGCTCTTCGGTGTCCGTGACTCTTTGACAGACCAACACTTTCAATCAGTCACACACTCACACTGACCACCGCCCAATTTCGCTCGCTTCTCGCTTAGACTTGCACACTGCCTGCTCCAAGCCCCTTTTGTCTTTTCTCACAATCACACACGCTCAGTCCTGCGACTGCACGCATCACAAACGCATCGCAAAGCATTGCCTTTCACCTTTCACCTTTCTCATTCTCATCATTTCAATCCATCCTTCTCCTTGATCATCACTCTCTCTGACTCTATCTTTCCCCTTTGTCGCCTCCTCAACTTCGCCAGCAACAGAGTTCCTCTACACCCACTTCTCCAATCTCGTCTCAAATACAAAGGGACGAGCTTGCACTCGACATAGTCCACACGTAAATCCCGACTGTCACCAACTAGCGTGCGCAAAGCCTCTCTTCAGCCAGCATCTCGCCCTTCCGACTCATCCGATTGATCCTACGCAGTCAACATCCAACCCTTCTCAGCAGATCGAGCTCTGTTTGTCCGCTCAATCTTATGTCCCAAGCAGATCGGCTCCTTTTTGACGAACCTGTTCGACACCTCTAGCGTTTCTGTGATATCGCATTTCTCGCTGCCTCGGACAGTCCTACTGCGCACCATTGCTCGATTTGTTCCCGAGCTACCGCCAGCCGCAGCCTTCCGCTTCACTTCGTATTCGACCCCCACTTTCAGCTCGTCCGTCTGCCCTCGCTTCCTCGACCCTTGATGCTCCTTGCTCCCTAAACTTTACCAAGCTACCTTACCGACGTTCATTCGTCCAGGCTGGTCTGATCTTCACGAATCTCCGCAACGTCGGACCGTACGTTTGCCCGCTTCAACGCCGTGTCCTTGACTGCCGTTCTCACTCGATCCGGGGCGTGTTTCTGACCAGTTCAGAATCATCTCACAATGCCGACCACAGTGGCTCCAACCGCCAGTTCCGCCAACTCTGCCTCTCCTGTCTCTAGCCACAAGAAGTTCAGCACCTTTGCTGGTCTCCGAGAGCTATCGTCAAGAGGCGGTAGCCATGGTGCCGCTCCTGGCAACTCTGGCAGCCATCGTACCAGCATTCGCGGCTTGTTCGACCAAGATGGCAATTCTGGCTCACTCACCGCCAGCCCGAGGCTGCGCGACCTTGAAGCTGACTCCGGCTTAACAGACCCTGCGGTAGCAGCTGCGCTCAGTCGAAGTGCCGATGGACCTTGGAGTGTCAGTGTAGCTGAAGCCAAGGACAAGCGTGAAGGTCGCAAGCGCAAACAGGTCGTTGCTACTTACACCCTTTACGTCACAACACCCACACACAATCTCACCCTCATTCGTTCCGCCAACGACATCACTGATATGGACAGCAAGATTCGAGAGAGCATTCCCAACAGCTCTCTTCCCGCTTTGCCTACCTTGCCCACTTCATCAACACCTCAGCTCAGTGGGCGCAAGTTCTTTCAGACCATCTCCCGCACTCTGTCGCCCGGCGCTTCCAAGTCTCGCGCTGCCTTCTCCAACTTTGCCGGAGAACCTACTTCGCCTGCTCCTGGTGCCAATGCTTTTGACGCTGCATCACCCCCACCCTCTGCTCCGCTCTCTCCTCAACCGGAAGAGATGTCCAAGCTTGCATCGCATTCCACCACCACACAACTCGCCACCTACTTCACCGCTCTTGCCAACAACCCTGCCACAAGAGAGCACAAAGCCTGGAAGCGCTTTGTGCGTGTCGGTGCTGATGACTTCCAGAGTGTTCGAGTGGAGCGTCGCGTTCGCAAAGTGCGCAGCGATCTTGCTGAGCATGTCAAGTCATCAGTGGCACCGCGAAACACCAACGTAGGCGTTGCTCCAACTCAGTCCGATCTCGAGGATGGCAATCCCACTGAAGATGACCTGGACCTCGACTCTGCCGACGAGTCCTCGCGAGCGTCTGGCCCACCTGCTGGAAGGCTGAGTCGCGCCACCGCTACATCAAGGTCTGGCTCCGTCGACACTGCTTCGTCTGACAGGCGCGGCGGCATTGCCGACGACAGTCGTTCCACCAACACCAACATCGAAATGATCCCTGAAGAGCAGAATGCCGAGGACTCTGAAGAGGCCAACACTGAAAAGGAGGCCCATGCGGCCAAGGCAAACCGCGGTCGCTCTCAGCGTCGTCGCAAAGGCTCCAACCAGGTCACAGTCGACGACTTTGAGATGATTCGCGTGCTTGGAAAGGGCTGTGCCGGAAAGGTCTTGCTGGTGCGTCATTCATCCTCCCGCGGCCTCTATGCGATGAAGTCGATCCACAAGAGGCATGTTTTGGCCCATCAGGAGCTTCAGCACACACTCACAGAACAAGCCGTCCTCAAGCGTATGGCCAAGGACGTCCTTGATCCTTTCGTAGTGCGTCTTTGGTGGTCGTTCCACGATCGCAACAACCTTTATCTGGTCATGGACTTCCATCCTGGTGGAGATCTCGCTACGCAGCTGTCGCGATGGGGTCGCCTTGGACGTGACCGTGCTCGCTTCTACGCAGCCGAGATTGTGGAGGGTGTTGAGGGTCTACACAAAGCTGGCGTCATCTATCGTGATCTCAAACCCGAGAACGTGCTCATTGGCGCTGATGGCCACATCGTGCTGTCAGACTTTGGCTTGTCCAAGGAGTTCAGCAGTCGCAGCCGCTCGATTGGCAGTGTCACGCCTCCCCCAACTTCGCCTGGTCGCTCGCACTCAAGCACCAACGTGCCCAAGTCCAGATCAGCACACTGGATGTCGGCTTCGGACGATGCATCTGATCTGCCCTCTCGATCTTCGTCCACTCGCTGGATGGACGAGCGCGAGACAACCACCACTTTCTGCGGCACGGCCGAGTATCTGGCTCCCGAGGTTCTTCAGGGTCAGCCATACTCGTACGAGGTCGACTGGTGGAGTTTCGGAACGATGCTGTACGAGATGTTGACAGGTATCACTCCTTTCTGGGCCGATACGCATGCCGACATGTACGCCAAGGTGCTTCGAGACCCTCTTGTCTTCCCCGAAGACCGTGTGCTCGATCAAGACACCAAGAGTATCCTTCGAGGTTTGCTGCAAAGAAATCCGCAGCTGCGAATGAAGGAGCCCCGGATCAAGAAGCATCCTTACTTTAGCATGATCGAGTGGGATCACATCTTCCACAAGCGCTACATTCCTCCCTACATTCCGCCCATCGATCCTGACAACGAAATCGATACTCAGAACTTTGACGAGACCTTCCTGGAAATGCAGCCGACTGTGGCCCACGAAGTTGATCCAAGCACCGACTCGGCGGCTGTCGCTGCCGGCGAAGGTGGTGCTGGTGACGGAGAGAACGGTATTGTGACTGCTGATGCTCCCTTCAGCCAAGGCGGCGCAGCGGCAGCTGCGACACCCGATCAGAGCATGGACGACAGAGAAGCTTCAGAGCACAGCAACCTCTTTGACGGCTACTCGTTCAGGGGACGCAAGGACTCCGAGTCGATCATCTCGATCCTGTCGACCGATCAGCCCGAGGATGGCGTCGCTGACTCTGCTTCTATAGCACCTAGCTCACCGGTCAAACAGGCTGCGACAGAGAAGACGAGGCAGCAGCCTCCTCCTCCAACGTCGGCTGCTTCGACGACTGCTGTCGCTGCTGGTGTGGCCGGTGTCACTGCCGCCGCTGATCGAAAGCCTGCTGCGCAAGTGGAGCGACAACCGGCTGTTGCACCTAACGCACCTCCCAAGCCGTCGCCGCCTTCCATCGCTGACGTCTCGATTGCTGAGGAGGAAGACGACGAGGCTGCCGCGCGTGCCGCAGCTGCTGTACTGGCTCAGCTCGAGCACGAAGCCAGTATGGAAGCAGCCTCAATTGCCGGATCTTCGACAGCTGGTGGGGCTGTTTCGAGCGACCCTGTACATCCTCATAGTCGGGAGGCGACCACCAACACTTCCGATTCGCAGAGTGATCACTCTGGGGCAAGCCAAGTGCAGAGTTCTCCTGCCAGTTCTTACGCCAGCCGATCTGCCGCGCCGCGCAAGATGGCTCCCTCTGCCGTCGGACGCCCCAGCAATGGCGCGATCCGCGAAAGTGAAGAGGATGACGATTGGGACATGGTCGAGCTTTGCGGTCCCGACGGCGTTCTCAAATCTGAGCTCAACGGCGGCAAGGGTACGAACCTGTTCGCTCGTGGTGTTGTTGATACGTATCGATTGCTGCGACGTCAAGAATCCTCTCGTATTCCGCCGTCATCTTCGCACTCTTCTACTACCAGCCGACCCTTCAACCGTCTCGGCAAGCGACGCAATGGCCAAGGCGGCGTCTCAATGCGATCCAAACCTTCTACAGGCGAGCTGACCACCGCTAGCAGTCTCAACACCGTCGCTCGTGCTGATGCACCCACCATCGCCGCAGCCCCAACTCAGGCTGAGGGTGAAGGCGAGAAAGACGCTATCGAGAAAGCAGCCGCCAAGCTCTCCGCACCCAGTGGAAGGCTTTCTGCGCTTTCTGCGTCTTCCAACACCGAGTTGAATCGTCGTTCAGCCGCATCACCGAGTCTCTCAGGAAGTGAGGAGAATAAGCACCAAGCTCGATTGAAGAAGATCAAACGTTTCACCACTTTCTTTGAGACTGCTTCGCATCGCTAAGCGCCACACCAACACACTTTTTCAGCACCTCTTGTCCGTCGAGCAGTTGACTGGGCAGAGGGCTATACCCCAATGTTTTGCGCCGATATGGACTCTGTCTCTGCTTTTCCCTGTCTTGGCCGCCAACATCCTTCTCTTTCTGGTTCTCTCTAATTACATTCTCTTCTGCACTGCGTTCATCAGCGCTACTGTTCCGTACATACACGCTCTCTAGCCACCACCGCGCACTGCGCTTCTTCTTGGGGTTCACTCTTTATCACACGGTCACAACATCAACCATCACACTCGTTTGAACTACCCACACTCTCTTTAGGTCCAACTCCAACAGTCGCTCTTTTCTAGATACACTCTCTTTTTCACACACACATACACGCGTCTTCTTTGTCGTTGATACTAGGTCACCGAATTACAGTCTTTTCTCCCCGTATACACTTGATGTGTTGTGTTCTGTGTACATGAGTTGAGAAGGAGGAAAGGGGTGCAGGTATAAGGAAGATGAAAGTGGGAGTGCGTGTGGCGCGTGCACGAGCCTAAATTTTGAGGCAGGAGAACAACACTCCTCTTGAACCCTGCTTCTTGAGATTTTTTGTTGCTACCATCAGCTTCTCTCAGAGTCATATTGCTGCTAAGCTCGGTGTAATACTCACACACCAGGCGGTAGCATCAACCTCAAACCTCTCTGCAACCTCTGTCAGGCTTCCGCGTATCCCCGACTTCCACGGAAGCTCTCTGGTTCCGAACCATCGCTTCTAGGTCAATCGATAGGAGAATCTCTCTAGCCGCTCAAACACAAGAAACCCCTTTCCATCGCTCGGTAGAAACGATCTTCTGATACTACCGATTTTTTTTTTGTTAACGTTCGATTCCTCACTCTTCGCTTGCAGCGGTCTAGCCAAGATGCCGCCCAACACCCCAGCTTCTCGTTTTATCCTATACGGCCTTATAGCAACGGCTCTCTACTCTTCCTATCGTTACTACCGTTCCAGTCCCACCCTTTCCCCCGCTATTGCTCTGGACAAAGACCATACTCTCGGATCACTAGGTCAAACATCAACGCTCCCTGACGGACGTTCATCCATCTCACGTAGAACAATAGCAGTAGCTGATCTTCATGGAGACCTTCCACACGCGCTCAATGTTCTTTCCATGGCTGGGGTCGTTTCCCCCTCCCCTTCCACAGCAGAGCATAAATGGATAGGAGGACACGACATCCTCCTTTCCACCGGCGACATCGTTGATCGGGGAGACGACACCATCGCACTCTACCAACTCTTCATCTCTTTACGCTCTCAAGCAGCCTCTGCTGGTGGAGCAGTAGTTAACCTTCTGGGCAATCACGAGATTATGAACGGAATCGGTGATTGGAGGTACGTCACAAAAGGAGATGTACAATCATTCGGAGGAGTTCAAGAAAGACGTGCTGCAATAAGCGATAAGGGTTGGATCGGCCAAGATTGGTTGAGAAATTACAACGTGACTGCTTCCATATCTCTCCTGCCTTCTTCTCATCCTGGTTTGCCTTCGGGATATGTACCGCCACAAGTGTCGTTTGTACACGGCGGAATCACTCCTGATTACGCCACCAGGGGAGTCGACTACATCAACACCATCGGCAAATCCTTCCTCCTAAAAGGGCTTTCCGAACAAAACCCTTCCTCTTGGCTACCTAGTAACACAACAGAAGAAGAACAACATCTTTGGTCCGAATCAGGTCCTCTCTGGTATCGAGGCTATGCTACCGATCCTGAACCCCAAGCTTGCGTCAACTCCGACGCTGCACGAGAGAGGTTAGGGGTAAGACACCTTGTAATGGGTCACACTCCACATTTTGACGGATTCGTTACGAGGTGTAACAATGGGATTTTGCTCATTGATACTGGGATTAGTCGTGCGTACGGTGGCGAACAGAGCGCGCTTGTGATCGATTTTGATCTCACCCCAATGGAAGGTAAAGGTAAGGAGGGGAAGAAGTTATGGAGGGAGAAAGAAACTTTGACTGCTTTATATACAGGAAGATTGCCCAAAGTACTAGCGGTGATTGAACAGGAATTATGGCTGTAGATTCTGCTTCGATGCAGGTTTGGGTTGTTAATGTAATAGAACTTTTTAGGGTATGGCTCGAACAATGATTCTTATGGGATATGGAGTGAGATCAGCAGAGGAGATAGCAGGGAGATTGGCAGAGTGCTCTCCTATCCAAGCCAACATCTTGTCCCTGATTTGTGCGAGGGCGGTCTGCGCCCTTGCCATTCCTACTTGCTCCGGGTTTGAGGTGCAAAAGGTAAAGATCCAAGATTCGAACACTTCCGATTGCTCCTCCTGTTCAACGCGACTAGAAGGAGAGTCGTATGGATGAGAAGCCTGACCAGCACCACCTGAAAAGGCAGTAGCCAGCCAACCATATTGATAATTTCGAGGTGACGCCCAGGCTCGGATTGAGGCTGCGGCTGTGTTTGCTATTCCTCCCCCTCCTGCTGAAGTTGAGGGTTCGGTAGCTTCTCTTGCGACTCCAGTTGATCTTTTGGGAGGTGGGAGGGAGAATTCGACCCTCAATTCTACCCCATTTGGCGCTAAGGTGGCACTTGCTAAAGCAGCGAGATCAGCAGCGTGGGTTTGGAGCGTTGCGTCTGTTTTGGGATCACAGATGGCTGGCTATACTCGAAATTTGAAGCGTCAGCATCTCAGATGTCGACACTTTTTCTTGTCTTTGTCAAAACAAGAAGGGTGGAAAAGGGGGAGGGGATACTTACAATATGCAGTCCAAATACATCAACCACCGCAGGTCGAACAGTACCCAACATCCTATGAAAGCAAATCAAATGCAAGATTGCATACGCAACTTGTTGGACGTACTTTCGATCGAGTGAAAGCGTCTGTGAGAAACGATGGCGCTCCATCGTCGGTGCATGGGTGATTATGCCATGTTCTGTGAAGTCGCGAATGAGCAGAAAGCGTTCGAAGGGGGAATGTGGTGGGGTGAGAAGATGGGATGGTGGTTGTGGAAAGGGCTGAGTTGGAATCGTGTGGCTCGATGCAGGGTCCAATTTCGCCGTGTGCTTTTCATTTAGAGGAAATCGTTTTTGGAGGTTCTCAAGGATTGCTTTTGACACTGTTTGTGCTCGGCTTTGTCTCCTCTTGTTCAATCATAGTGACTCGTCGTAGGAGAGGCGTTCAATGGATCGAGAAAGGGTACACAGGTATGTGAACGAAAGCAAGAAGTGGGATGAGAGGGTTGGTTTTGGAATTGCCCTTTGTTCGAGGCGCGTGACGAGCTGTCCAACAAAGCATCCCGAAAGAACAAAGGGAGCTCTTTGCGACCTGTCAACGCCTGATAGTGACCCTTTGTGCGTTGTCTATCTGCCTTGTAGGCCATGGACTAGGGTCTACCGCCGGGTATTCCCTTTGTTGGCGACTGTGTTCGAAGCTCGACAAAGCTATGGGTCAAATCCAGCACACGGGTCCAGGGAGAAGGGGCTCTTCGACAGCTCTGAGGAGCCCTCTGTTTCTTATAATCTGTCTTGATACCATCTCGATCTCTCTTCTTGATCATCTTTCTCGACCTTTTTCTCCGGTATACAGACACTCACACCATGAACATAACTCAAACACAACCCGACACAGACTCACCACCATCCTACCCCGTATCGCACCACCACCAACCCCCCATCCCCAGTCCACCATACACCCAACACGCCTTCCCGCCCATGCCGTCACCATCTCCCACCCTCCAGCCCTTTCTAGGGCTTCCCTCTCGCCTTATGCTATCCTGCATCTCAATCCCGTTGATCTCTCTTTTCTTTGTCGGCTTCCGTCTACTTTGCTCCTCCCGCGAAGCATCCGATTCTGTCGCAACTACCAAAACCAAGCTCCTCACCACATGTCATGCCGCTGAACACACCGCTTCACTCGCTGCCTCACTACCACACTTTCTCGCAGCGGGAGCCAACGCTCAGTTGGCGCAGTCGATTACAGCTACAGTCCATGGAGCAGCTAGAGTCTTCGAATTGTCCCTCACTGCTATCGAAAAAATCCTGACCTACATAGTTGATTCTTATCGAAGCCTGTTTCTGTGCTTTATGGAGCTACTAGTCCGAGGCAGTCTAGCTGTATTGATCGAAGCAGTACAACTCATATCCCAAGCGGTAACCGCTGCAGGGGAAGGTGTCAGGGCTGCTATTCAAGAATCTATCTCTGGCGTCAACTCTATTCTTTCTACAGCAGTAAGCGGGATTAACGATGTAGTTGGGGTGTTTGGCCAACACATCAACCCTCCCCGAATTGGAGTACCTAATTTGACAGCGTTGGAGAACATAACACTGCCACACGAGATTCAAGACGGATTGATACAGTTGAATGCTTCGCTACCAACGCTCGCAGAGCTAAAACAGAAGATGGATGCTTTGATCGAGACACCGTTCGAAAGAATGAAGGCTGAAGTGAACCAGACGTTGGGCGGATGGAGGTTTAATGAAACGGTATTGGAACTTCCAGCGATGGAAAATGTGACGTTTTGTGATAGAGTAGATATGCAGCCGTTAGACAAGTTAGGGGAGGAATTGAGGAAAGTAGGGAGCTGGGGGTTGTTTTTGCTCGCATTAGTGGCGATTGTAGTTGTGTTGGTTAGCGTAGGGTGGGAGTGGTGTTGCTACAAGCGAGAAATTAGAGCTGTAGAGCGCACCCGGTCTGTATACTTATCTCAACACAACGGAGAGAAAGACGAGGTGTTGAAGACGGAGAACCTCACTTCGCTGCTCACCATTTCTCGCCATCCGTTGATCTCAGCCTTCACCCTAAGCTTCTGTACAAGAGTCGGAATCCGGACGAAAAGGGCTCAAGATAGGTTCAGCTGGCTTGTATCTTTCCTGACCCACCCTGCGTCACTAGCTTGTCTCTTCACCGGTTTGCTCGGACTTCTCTCCGTCTCGCTGCAAACTTACCTCATCCATCGACTTACCTCCAACTATGCAAGCAATATCGATACATCTCTCACCCACCTTTCCACCTCCGTCACCGACCTGGTTAACAACCATACACGTAACGCATCCCTTACCTTTGCCCATTCAGCAAACACTATTGTGACCGAACTCGAAACTGAACTCAACGATCACGTTTTTGCATGGGTCAATACCACAACCTCCACGATGAACGCTACTCTGAACGAATTTCTGGATGGGATCACAGATGCTCTCACAACAACGTTTGGAGGCACACCGTTCAATGCACCGCTTCAGACTTTTGTGCAGTGTATAGTAGGGCAGAAGGTGAGGGGCGTGGAAAAGGCGTTGACTTGGATTCAGGATAATGCACATGTAGAGTTCAGCTTGGTGCCGGATGATGTACTGATGTTGGATGGGAGTAGGGGGGAGGCGGCGCTTGCTCCTGTGAGGCAGGCGCTGGTTGGTGGGGCAAATGGGGGAGAGGATGGAGAAGGAGTGGTAGGGAAGGTGGTAGTGAAGTATGAGAAGCGGTTGAGAGAGGAGAGGGTGATGTTTGCGGTGTTGGTTGGGATTTGGGCTGCCATACTGTTGATTGGTTTAATTGTGGTGGTGTATGCTACGCTCGCAGATAAAAGGTTGGAAAAGGAGCAGAGTAGCAGAGGAGGCGATTCGGGAAAGGAGAGCTTCGAACAAGTTGAAGCTAAGCTACAGAACGACATCCAAGCCCTTCCCTTCGCACCATCGTGGCTAGGTTTCTCTCACTTTGGTCGCCGCAACAGCAATACCAAAACCCCAGCTCAACTCAAGGATCTCGTCCTACGTCCTCATTCACCTGCTCCTTCACATCGATCCCACAAGACACACGTTACGAAGAACAGCATCTCCTACCCGTTCCAAGTTCACCACTCCATCAGCACTGCCGCAAATCCTTCACCTAGAGCACGGCAACCTACTCCACTGCGAAACGACACGACTCGCAACACAGTCCTTTCCCTCTCTCCCGCACCTCCTATAGCTTCCAATACTCCAATTTCGAATTGTGGGGAAGGAAGACTTTCTCGAAGCTCCTGGCTTTCGTTCTTGGCTACGCTTGCAACGTCTCACGATGAAGTTTTGTGTGGGGGAAGGGTAGAAGAGACGGCAGAAGATAGGTTTCAGAGATTGTTTGGATGTTCGCCTGTTGCTTCGCCTACTACCCCGCACTTCTCACAACATGCTTCGCTTCTCCCGCAGGAGCAGGGTGCTTCAAGGAAGAGAGAAGAGGGCGAAGGCGGAAAAGAATCTAAGTATCGAGAAACGCTGGATTTGCTGCCTATTCAAAACTGGATCGGATCAAAGAGTCCGCTCCCCCACCCAACCGGAACGAAAGAAGTGCAGGAAGGAGAAGGCACTGCGGGTAGCATAAATAGCTGCCGGATCGCTGAAGTACATCTTACACGCAGCAAAGGAAGGAACTCACAGGCAGAGAATGAAAGCTACGCTTTCGCACACACACCAAATGCACCGAAGACAGAGCAAGCGCAGCAGCGGGTTTCTTCGACTCATTCAATTTCTTTCTATGCTTGGTAGCAATCTATCAGTTTCTTTCGCATGTATCATATCGCAATCACAGACTTTCCTTCACCTCAGCCTGGTCGGCGAAAGGATGGAATGCGAACTGAGAGTATAACTCTAACTGCGAGCATGTATGGTGACAGCAACAACAAGGCGCAAAAAAAAAACAGATGAAATGTGGTTGGAGATGAGTTAACATGTGGAGCAATTTTTTTTCGCAGTGCACAAACCGTCATCGATTGCGAAAGTGTTGTTCTTCTTCTCAACACCATCGTCCGACCCTCCTCCGCCGACCACATCCGATAGACCTCGGCGATACATGCTATCACTCAGACCCTCTCTGCTACGTTATTCTCCATTCCTCCTTGCTCGATCTTTCCTATCCACACCGTCGATCACACAACTTTCCTGCAGAAGTACAGCAACGATGTCGATCCCCGACACGGACCTCAAAACCCTCTCCTCTGACGTCAAAAAAAAGTTTGACATCGCAATCTCTTCAGGTGATGCATTCTTCTACCCTTCCCAAAAAGTCACTCTCCAAGAATCCTCCAAGACTGGTGTACTATGGCAGATCCGTACTGTCCCTGCTTTGCTCCAAAAACCCAAATCCACCTCCGAGCCGCCGAAGGAAGAGAAGGTGCAACAGAACAACTCCGACGTTTTCGCTCCACCTTATGTCCCCAACCTGCACGTTAAAGATCTGGAAAAGGAACATGTAATATTGTTGAACAAATTTTGTGTTGTTCCTCAGCATTTTCTTATGGTTACCCGTGAATTTGCTTCTCAAGACCTACCTCCTTCACCTTCTACGCTAGTGTTGGCGTATAGGATCGTGGCAGCGCATAAAGCAAGCACAGGTACAGAGCTATTGGCGTTCTACAACTGCGGTGTAACTTCTGGTGCGAGTCAACCACATCGTCATCTACAATTTGTTCAATGTCCTCCACTCGACACAACCACTTCTGAAGCCGTCGAATCGGGTAGGCTTACGGAGGAGGAACAAGACAAAATCACAGAATCCGACTATAAGATCCCAATCGAAGCGCTGTTGGATAGGATAGAAAAAGATGGAAAAGAGGAGGACAGTGTTCATGCTTTACCTTTGCCTTGGCAACATTTTGTTGCGCTACTCAACCCCTCCACAGCGGTGAAGAAGGATCAAGGGGAGATGGAAAGATGGATCGGAAACAAGTTCATGGGTCTTCTTGATGCTTTGTTCCGCGCCCGTATGTTTGGCGGAGAAAAAGGGGCGAAGAACGAAGGAAGGCCAAGTTTTAACATCTTGATCACAAAGAGAGCTATGCATTTGATCCCCAGAAGTAAAGAAGAATTCGAACAGTTACCAGGGAAGGGAGATTCCGAGGGGAAAGTGGGGAACCTTTCGATCAATTCACTAGGCTATGCTGGGTTTATGCTGACAAGAAGTATTGAAGAGCAAGAGGCACTCAAAGGGGTAGAGGGAGGGGTGGAGGAAGTTTTGAGAGTTACGGGTGTGGGACCGGTGGCAGATGTGACCGTGCAAGGAGGGCTGCCAACTACTAATATGTAGTGCGAATCCGGAGCATATGTTGGTAGGAAGCGACAGCTGAGACTGCAATTGAAGGCTGCAATCCGATGACAGTCCCTTGATTGGCAGGTCTGATAAACGCATCACAAAGCCAACCTTGTTGAGTGCGAAACAAGTTGCATTTAGCAAAAGAAACTGTGATATGTTACAAGAGAGTTTATAAACAGCCACCGACTTGCTTTCCACCGCTTCTACTTGGTCTTGTATTCGACGTCAAAGGGAATATTTGCAAGCCTACCTCCATCTTTATTTACTTAGAAGTCATAGGTAGAGCCTCATTGCTGACCTCGTTTGTTGCTTGATGAGCTTTATCCGCCACCGCCGCTTGAACAGGATGTTGTCTTCTGAAATCCCAAACTCTGTACAGTTGAGCCAAACCGGAGCAACCCACAAAGAAATTAACTGCAGCGAGCGAGTAGTTGACCGGGGTAATCACGAGCGAGTAACGAACCCAAATCATTCCGGTTGCTGCAAGAGCGACGTTTTGCGAGACAGAGATTTTATCGGCTGGTCTAGAAAGGTCCTTGAGTCCTGCTGCTACTAGACACCATTTCATTAGGGGGGCCCAGAAGAATACTATCGATGCATAACAAGAAATCAAGAGAAAGGTAGATGGGGAGTTAGTAAAAGGGGGGAAGAAGGGTGGACGGGAGGGGGAAGGAGGGGGAAAAGCTTACCAGTCTTGGGCCCGGCAGGGTGGTTCATGAATGATTGGAAACGGGAGCCTGCTGCTGAAGCCATTTTGATGGATGTTCTGTGTGTTGCGAGCTGAAAGAGCTTCTTTTGCTGGGTGGTATGCTAGCGGTATGTGGACGTGGACGAGAGAAAGGCAAGAATGTAGGACGAGGCGAGAGATAGGGTCGACTATGGAGACGAGGTGGGGGTGGTGAGAAGGTGTTGCAGATGAGAGAGAAGTGAGAAAGTCAAGTCTGTGCCCCAACTTCCGGTCGAGTCAAATCCAGTCGAATCGGGGATCGGGCGCGTTTCACCTTAAGAAATCGCGATTGACGACCCACCTGCAGAGAGAGAGAGAGAGAGAACAGAGCAGAGAAGAAATCTGTCTTCACATACGACAGAACAGAGAGCGTACCTGAGGCTACTGCCATTACTTGGATCGGTATGGTGCGAGGCTTCAACAAACCAGATGCTCGTGTGTATGTGTTGCTCACGACATCGCTCTATCCAGCAGATCAGCCCACACATCTGCTACGGTAACTCATGTCTACTTGTGCTGTTGTGCTACTTGGATTACGACGCTGGCGCTGAATTAGCAGCTCTTAGACCCTGAATGATCTTAAGCTTGTGCGTACGTGGAATAGCATCACGAAGATACTCTAGATGCTTTGCGTGTAATGCTGCCTGTTGCTGTGCTCCTTCTCCGCTCCATA
The DNA here is from genome assembly GCA_928865425.1 of Ustilago cynodontis. Lineage (NCBI taxonomy): Eukaryota > Fungi > Basidiomycota > Ustilaginomycetes > Ustilaginales > Ustilaginaceae > Ustilago > Ustilago cynodontis. Next base: position 692,397 of record CAKMXY010000011.1, read on the forward strand.
ATCTCCTTTTGCTATCTGCGCCATACACTATTGTTTGATCTGGTAGTTCTTCGAACACTTGTTCCTCTCGCCTCTTTTCCTCCTTTTGGCCAGCACCTTGCCCTTGTACATCATCATGTTTGCCGGAATGCGCTATTGTTTCATCCTCGTCCTCATCAAACATTTCCGCCAGCTGAGCATCAGCTATTGGCTTAGGCAACACCGTACATCCCGCACCAACAACGCTATATGACCCCACCTTGACATTGTGTGCTACCGTACTCCTCATCTCAAACACGTTGTATGACCCTACCGAAGCTGCTTCGATTCTGGATCCTACTTCGAAGAGATTATTGTCACCAATTCTGGTAGGGGTCGATTTGCGATTGACAATGACAGCTGTCTCTTCGACGATGCAATTCGAACCGATGGAGATGGAACCTTGAAGAGCAAGGATAGTTGCTTTGGGATGAATTACCGTTCCACTACCGACTGAGATCTCACCACGGAGATCTGCGTCTTGGGCGATAATGACACGTGTGCCGACTGTGAGATTGTCTCGTCTATGCGAAGAGAAGGTTGAGGTGGATGGAGGATTCGACGAGGAAGAGAACAAGGCGTCGGAGGAGGATGAGGAGGAGGAGTCAGTGGATGTTTGTGGCATAAGATGGACAGCAGCATCAATGGAAGGAAGAGGAGGAGGAAGGTCAGAGAGCATGCCCTGACGTTGCAGAGCGCGTAGCAGCGACATGATCGCAAAGCTTGATGCAATGATGGTGAGAGAGCGCGAGCATATACAAGCACGCTGCTGTAATGATGATGCCGAGAGAATGACGAGGGCGGAGAGACTTACAGAGGTGCCATGACAAGCAACGAGGTCCGTGCGGTGGCTGTTTGCGCGCTTCGAGTCTGCCGCTTCTAAGTGTGGATGTGTGTGTGACTACAGTCACACAGCAGTAGCTTCAGTGCATTGCGTGCCCCTTTTGTGACGATAGGAGAGACGGCGCAGTGTGGGATGAAAGAAGAACAACACAAAGATGTCAGAGAGTGTGTTGTTCTCCGCTTCTTCGAGAGAGAAAGAAAAAAGAAGGGTCATCGATGTGAATTTCATTCCGGGCTAACATTGTTTAGATCGGGCTCGATTGCGCTCTGCTGTTCGAGATTTTCATTGGCCAGCCCCGCTGGAGAGGGTGCAGGATGAAGCACCTTTGAATAACATAACTGGTGGCTTGCTCACCATGGATGTGGCCGAGTCGACCTGTGGATTAGGTGAAGGGCCTAGCAGGAAGAAGTGACACCAAGTGAAAGGCTAAAAGCGGCTGTGAGTTGTGCTGTGTGCTGGAGAAGGGGTGAATCGAGTCAAAGAAGAATCCCCGCAGCGCCGTCTCAACTCAACTCGGCTCACGCCTGTCCGCAAGTTCAAACTTCTTGTCTGAAAGCACAGACCGTTGACTTTGCTACCAATACTGTACAGTCACTGTTAAATGTAATGGAACATTTGGATAATTAGTGCAATTTACCCAGTGACCCCAGTTTTTGGTCATCGTCATCGACAGTGGCCAGTACTACCATCACTCTATATAATACATCCTGTAACTACGTCATGGTCCACAGCAAAGAGCTCTCCATTGGTACCCACAATGCAATCATCAACCTACACTCATGTGGCATGTCACTAGCAAAGATCAGTGCAGCTCTTGGTGTTCCAAAGACCATGGTGTACAACACCATCCATAACTTCAAGGAGCAGGGTAACACCACTTCTGCTGCAAGATCAGGCTGTCCAACAAGGTTTATGGCTACAAGTGATCATTACCATGTCTGGGAAACCTTAAAAGTGCTGTTCCTATCATGGAAAGAGCTGTCAGCAGTGCTAGGCAGTGTTCCTGTGTCATGGCTGTGGCGAGCAGCATACCAGGCTGGCATAAACTGCCGTATCGCTCTCTGGAAGCCTTTCTTGACATCCAAAAACTGCTGTAAGCAACAAGACTGGGCCTTGTCAAACACTGCAACAGACTGGAAGCGGGTTCTATTCACTGATGAGGCAGCTGTCGAACAGGGCACACACCATGGTCCAATATATGTAAGCCGCCGGGTAAACACCTGAGATCACCTCAACAACCTTGTACCAATGTTCTGTTCTGATCAGAAGAAGATTATGGTGTGGGCTGGCATTGCCTACAACTACAAGACACTGTTGTATGTGATCCCATTGGCTCCTAGCAGCTCAGATGGCACCAGACATGCAGAAGCCGAAACCTTAACAGGCCAAAAGTATGCCAATTGGATCATTGACAGCCTGTTAAAGAGTGCCATTGATGCTTGTACCGAGTTGCTGGGACCAATGACAGTTGTCGAGGATGGCTCACCCTGTCACACAGTGCTTGTAGTGCAGGAACAGTGTCGACACCATCAGATAAGCTCACAATCACACCCTCTGTCATTGCCAGACCTTAATCCCATTGAAAACATGTGGGCTATCTTCAAGAACATGCTCAGTAAGTATGAGCCATTGCCATGCACACAAGAGGAGCTCATTAATGCTGCAGAGGAGGTGTGGAACAACAGGTTGTCATTGGAACATGTCAATGCTGTTATTGAGTCTATGCCAAAGAGGGTGGAGTTAGTTGCTGAATGACGAGGAGGGCCTCTCAAGTACTGACACACGGCTCCAAAACCCACGGCAATTGAACCTTGTTTGACTGCTCAAGTCTGTGTGTTCACAACGGTCTGACAGCTACTACCATCAGGGTGATCAGCGGTGCTCAAGATCATGCTCTCGTGCGGGTTCAATGATTTTCTACGGACCCGTTCCATTACTTTTAACAGTGACTGTACAGTACAGTATGTACAGTAGCCGACATCGACACTGATCACCTTTTCAACATCCTCTCTCCCTCATCCACTCCTTCCTTTCTTTCCTCCAAAGTCGTTGGCATGCTCCTCCGCCGCTCGGCTTGTAGAAACTTTGCTTCTCTCTCCCAGCAGCGAAGCATCCCTATCCTCGTCGCCGTCTCTTCTTCCACCCGCGCTCCGGCCCGTTCCTTCTCCTCGGTCCGTCGTCCTAACACCTTCTCTCCCCTCAGCACTACTCCTGCTCTCTTAGCATCCAACCGCATCCGCAGCTTCACTCGCTCGCTCGTCACCGACGCCATGGCTGATCTCGCTACCACCCCTGGCGGTGCCAAACTTATCGATGGAACCGCCCTCGCCAAAGAGGTTCGCGCTCGCGTAGCTCAGCGCATCGCAGAGCTCAAGCAGCAACACTCTTCCTTCCAGCCTCACCTCTGCATCATGCAGGTTGGTTCCATGAGCGCTTCCTCCACCTACATTCGGATGAAGAAGCTCGCTGCCGAAGAGTGCGGTATGCGTTACACCCACGTTCAGCTTCCTGAAGGCACTAGCGAAGCTGAGATCATCAAACGTGTTGGTGAGCTCAACGAGGACATCAGCGTAGATGGCATTCTCGTCCAGCTTCCTCTCGGTGATCACATCGACTCGGATGCTGAGCGTCGTGTCACAGAGGCTATCAGTCCGGAGAAGGACGTGGATGGCTTCCACGCTCTCAACATCGGTCACCTTTCGTCCAAGGCTTGCAACCCTCTTTTCTTCCCTTGCACTCCTGCAGGGTGCATCAAATTGCTCGAGAAGGCTGGCATTACCAACATGGCTGGACTTCGTGCTGTTGTTCTTGGTCGAAGTGATATCGTCGGCAACCCTGTTGCTTCGTTGCTTCGCAGCAGGGACTGCACTGTCACTCAGTGTCACAGCCGAACCGCCGATCTCGAGGCTCACCTCGCTCAAGCTGACATTGTCATCGCCGCTATTGGCAAAGCTCACTTTATCAAGGCTGAATGGCTCAAGAAAGGCGCTGTTGTCATCGATGTCGGTACCAACTTTGTCGATGATGCTTCCAAAAAGTCCGGTTACCGTCTTGTCGGTGATGTTGACTTTGAACCCGCTACCAAAGTTGCCTCTGCCATCACCCCTGTTCCTGGTGGAGTTGGACCTATGACGGTTGCCATGCTGATGGAAAACGTTCTCATCAGTGCTGAGCGCAGCCTTGCTGATGGTCGCGCGCTTGGTATTGGCCGTGGCGTTGTTCGTCCCAACCCTATCAAGCCTCTTGCCAAGGTTCCCTCCGATATTGAGGTGGCTCGTTCGCAGACCCCCAAGCCGATTACTACTGTTGCTCGCGAAATCGGTCTCATCTCATCCGAGCTCGAGCCTTATGGATCTGTCAAGGCCAAAGTCGACCTTTCTGTGCTCAAGCGTCTAGCTCACCGCAAGAATGGCAAATACATTGTTGTTGCCGGTATCACCCCCACTCCTCTTGGTGAGGGTAAATCGACTACCACCATTGGTTTGGCACAGGCACTTGGTGCTCATCTTGGCAAATCCGCTTTTGCCTGTGTTCGTCAACCCTCTCAAGGTCCCACTTTCGGTATTAAAGGTGGTGCTGCCGGTGGAGGTTACTCTCAAGTCATTCCTATGGAAGAGTTCAACCTTCACTTGACCGGTGACAATCACGCTGTTCAAGCTGCCAATAACCTACTTGCTGCAGCTATCGATACTAGGATGTTCCACGAAGCTACTCAGAAAGATGCTGCGCTGTTCGATCGTCTCTGCCCGAAGAAGAAAGGTGTTCGTACTTTTGCACCTATTATGTTCCGAAGATTGCACAAGTTGGGGATTAACAAGACCAACCCTGATGATTTGATCGATGAAGAGAAGGCCAAGTTCGCACGACTTGATATCGATCCGGAATCGGTTACTTGGAGACGTGTTACCGATACCAACGATCGTTATTTGAGGGACATTACTGTTGGTCAGGCTGCGACCGAGAAAGGTATTACGCGTCGGACTGGGTTTGATATCGCGGTTGCTTCCGAGTGTATGGCTGTTTTGGCGCTTAGTCGTGATTTGAAGGATATGCGAGAACGTCTTGGTCGTATGGTGATTGGTACTTCTCGTGCTGGTGATCCCGTCACCGCTGATGATATTGGAGTTGGTGGAGCTCTGGCTATTCTCATGAAGGATGCTATCAAACCTAACCTCATGCAGACCCTTGAAGGAACCCCCGTTTTCGTTCATGCTGGTCCTTTTGCCAACATTGCTCACGGAAACTCTTCCATCTTGGCCGATGCCATCGCGCTAAAACTCGCCGGCATCGAACAAGGCGAACCTATCGAACGAACCGGATACGTCATCACCGAAGCAGGTTTTGGTGCCGATATCGGTATGGAGAAATTCTGCAACATCAAATGTCGCGAGTCTGGTCTCATCCCAGACGCTGCGGTTATCGTAGCTACCGTTCGTGCACTTAAAACTCACGGTGGTGGACCCGAAGTTACTCCTGGTAAACCTCTTAGTGAAGTCTACCTTGAGGAGAATCTGGATATTCTTGAAAAAGGTTGCGTTAATCTTGCTAAACATATTAGTAACGCTAAGAAGTTTGGTCTTAAGGTCATTGTTGCTATCAATCAGTTTACTACCGACACCCCGGCAGAGTTAGAGTTGGTTAGGAAGAAAGCTTTGGAAGCTGGAGCTGATGATGCTGTTCCAGCCAATCATTGGGCTTTGGGAGGTCAAGGGGCGGTTGAACTTGCTAAAGCTGTCATCGAGCAATTGCAAGGTACGGCTAGTCGGTTTAGTTTCCTCTATGAACCGACGTTGCCGATCACGCAAAAGATCGAGGCGATTGCAAGGGATATGTATGGAGCAGAGGGGATTGAACTTTCGCCTGAAGCCGAGAAACAGATTCAAACGATTGAAAAAAATGGATTTGCAAACCTCTCGATTTGCATGGCGAAAACTCATCTGTCTTTGTCAGCAGATCCGAGTAAAAAGGGAGCACCGACAGGATTCACGATCCCGGTGAGCGAGGTTTATGCTTCCGTAGGTGCCGGCTTGTTGGTTGTAATGTGTGGTGCTATGAGTAAGATGCCCGGGTTAAACACTAGACCTGGTTATTATGATATGGATCTTACCGAGGATGGTCAAGTCATTGGTTTGTCGTAAAGCCTCGCCTATCTTTCAGCTCGCTTTGCTTCTTATTTCGTCTCAACTGCTCTCATTGTTTCCTTCCCCTCTGTTAATATTACCCCCTTGTTTTGACGTGTTCTTTCATTATGCGTGTTTGCGGAGGAGTTGGATCTTCCAGTATCTTACCACACCCTTTGCTCATGGAGAAAATAAGGTGCGATCAAGGCTCATAGAATGCGATTCCCAAGGGCAGGCGGCAGGCTGAGCGATGTTTTGTTCTGTGCGAATGATATCGTGGTTCTGATATTTTTGCGGTGTGTGTGATGGTCTGCCCCTTTCCCGCGAGAAAGAGAGCTATATGTAAAGGTACATGTATGAAAAGAAGTAGCGAGATCCGTATGCTGAACCCCGATATTCTTTTTCTCCTCGTCAAAGCTAATAGACGAAGCTCCTGATGCAGCGAGCTGGAACAAATACGTGATGGAAGGAAAAGCAAACCTAGAATCGCTGCATCGAAGGAAATGGTTGCGACAAGTGTTACAAGAAATCAAACAAGAGGGAAAGAAATGCAATCAAGGAATCGTTGAATTTAGGCAACGAGCTTGACAATACCACCAGCCTCCTTGATCTTCTTCTCGGCGAGCGACGAGACCCAACGGGCCTTGACGATGCAGGGGAGAGCAGGGAGACGACCCTTGCCGAGAACCTTGCCGTAACCGGCAGCGAGGGTGTCAATGACGGGGACCTCGGTGGAGTCGGCAGTCAAGCCCTTGCGCTGCTCAGCGGGGACGAGAGTCCAGAGCTTGTCAAGGTTGACAACGGGGCGGTACGACATGTTGCGGGTCAAGTGGAAGTGACGCATACCGACCTTACCGAAGTAACCTGTTCAAGTGCAGAATTGAGATAGAAGGAAGCTTTGTCAGTGAGCATGTTCATGCTGGTAGCGATTCGAAACAGCATTTCTCCATGATGTTGGTCCATCGTAGCAGCCAATCCGGCGATGTGAGCAGGATGTGTAACTAGGATTCTGGCTCCTCCCTCTTTTCCCATGTCTGTCCGAGGTCATGTTGCAGTTTCCCGTGCCAGCTCCGTCCTGCCCCATCTGTCCTTGCAAATCAAAAAAACACAGCTGCAGAATCGGAAAGGACTAGCTGTAATGTGAATCTTGGTGGCCATCCACTTCATATACCTCCTCTCCTTCTTGTCAATATGTCCCACACCTTCACCAATGGGTGCAGCATACCTGCTCTTGCGCTAACAATGTGGTCTGACATGCGGTTCGGCCGTGTTCCTTTTCTAATCAAGGCTGAGCTTTTCATGCTTTGCTTCCTGCAATCCTTCTCCTTCCGATGTAGCCGCCTGTGGAGTCCTGTTATGCATCGCTAGGTTGGCTGATGGATGGTCGTCGAGAGACGTGCTGTTTGCATTGGTATGGCAGATACTAACCAGGGTGGTACTTGTCCATGTTGGTTCGGTGGTGGTGCTGACCACCGGCAAGACCACGACCACCTGGGTGCTTGCGGTGCTTGCCGACACGACCGTTACCGGCGGAGACGTGTCCACGGTGCTTTCGGGTCTTGGAGAGGTGGGTAGGCATCTTTTGGCGATGCAATGAGGAATCAAGGTTGGAGGAGACGACAGATGAAGGTGGCGGAGTGGTGCAAAGATTGAGACGTCGAAAGTAGAGTGGGAGGGTCGGAAAGGCGATGCGAAGAAATGCGAATGCGGATGCGGGATGCGGATGTCGAGTCCAGTGCCGAGAATTGTGTCGAGTGCAATGCAAAAATCGGCGTTTGATTCAATATTTCAATGTGTCGGTAGGTAGTTGATTGGTTGGGTTATAGGGATAAGGAGGATCAAAAAAGTCAGTATGACTGCTACTCAAGATATGCGAGACAATGCTACGACTGCAATACTCTTCATCAGAGCCATCCTCATGGTCCTGATACAAAGGGAGAACGTTTGTCCAAATGCTGCTGCGGTATCGGGATGTCGATTCTACCAAGTACTGTCTGCCATTGCCACAGGTGCGTATGATGTGACAGCGACGACGACGATGATGATGCTCCGTATGCGTGCGTGATGCGAGTCGTAGCATGAGTCGAATATGCCTTTACTAACCTTGACGTATGTGTGGGGGGGTGGCCTTGATGGTAAGGTGGAAGAAGCGACAGCGACTAGCGATGTCAACCTCAATCTCGAATCGTGCCAACACTCGATTCACTCGCCCTCACTGACACACACACAACATTGGCAGTTCCAGAGACACACCGTGGAATGCCTTCGCCTGCCTGCCTGCTCACCAGTCTTTCGATATTCGAACTGCTTGGCTCTCACTCGAAGTTCTCCAAGGAACCTTGGCTACGCGCTCTTCCCCTCTTCGAGCAACGGCTGGCTAATGTCTGGCCTTCTCATTCTCTCAGTCACAGTCTCTCAAGCAGGTTTGAAATTGTGCTGCCTCATCCAATACAAAAAGGCGCGCCTTGGCTTCGGCCGAGGTCATGCTTCAATACAAATGGCAGCCATTTTGTATTCAACAGAGGTTCTGCCGAAAAACCAGGCAGCAGATCAGCCAATTGGATTGCCGAATAATCAACAGAGCCTCTCGGACATAAGGGTCAAGGGATAGGATACGAGAGACAGCGGGCTCAGTTTTGAAAGGCAGACTGGAATGGAGGCCATGTACTGTAACGCACATTCAAGGCAGCAGCGCCTGTATCTTGTGCAAAAAAGAAGCTCCGGCAGGCAGACAGACAGACAGCCGTGAGACAACTGCGATCAGCGTCCCAGGCAGTGACTGACAGTGAGTTCGAGGTTGACGCCACTACTGTGCAGTACTCTGCTGAATCGCCTCCAACTCTTACTCTCTCTTCCTCCACCCACTCATCACCCCCTCAAGAAAGGTAAGTTATCGCCGACATCACTCTTGCACACGCCAAAACTCAGCCTGCGACACCACTCTTTCTACGCAGACTATACAAGGAAAGAGTCGGATCTCGACCTTGCAACGGCACGCTTCACGCAGTTTCGAGACAAACTATCCCAAAAGCCAGTATAATAGACGACTGACGTTGGCTATCCTCTCGACCCTTTTTCCGAACCGACTCCCTCCCTTCACTCAACCCAACTCCCACCCATCATTGCATCACTCCCGACCAACAACAAAACAGTATTCAAGATGGGACGACGACCTGCCCGCTGCTACCGTTACTGCAAGAACAAGCCGTTCCCCAAGTCGAGGTACAACCGTGGTGTCCCCGACTCCAAGGTGTGTATTTGATGCTGCAACAGTATAGCAACCGATTCAGTTGTGAAAGGAGCAGCATATCATTAGCATCGAGACACATGGATGGATGCAACAGAAGTGGAACCCAGATAGAGACATTAGAGGACAATACATCCAACAGCACAGAATACAGATAAAGTTCAGGCATCGGTCAGCACAACGACAAAGGGATCATCCCAAGATCGGTCCCTGGTATCTCTGGTTGGATGTCATGTCGAACACAATGGAGTCCATGGAGTCGCGCATTGGATATCAGCAAGGTCCAGTACGGTGTTTCTCAGCAGTCCACCGTAACCGACAAGAATTGCATCACCACAACTTGGACAAATAGACATCGCAGCTCTTACTGTGCAGAAGCCCACACTTGGACGACATCATGGACATTGGTAACAGAGATGGCTGGGACATAACGCCCACGGCAAGCAGTCGGATGAATATCCTGCTTCTTGTTCGACTTGTTGGAAACTTGGCTCACTGCGGCCACGCTGGATCCTTGGATCGCTATTACTGTTGCACTTGGACACGATATGCTCCTTTCGAACCCATCACTGACATTTGCATTGATGCTCTCGCGTCGTTCTCCCACCACAGATCCGCATTTATGATCTTGGCCGTAAGAAGGCTTCGGTCGATGACTTCCCCTTCTGCGCTCACCTTGTCTGCGATGAGCACCAGCAGATTACTTCGGAGGCTCTAGAGGCTGCCCGTATCTGTGCCAACAAGTACATTACCAAGACCTCGGGCAAGGACTCGTTCCACCTTCGTGTGCGTGTCCACCCCTTCCACGTCATCCGTATCAACAAGATGCTTTCCTGCGCTGGTGCCGATAGGCTCCAGACTGGTATGCGTGGTGCTTACGGTAAGCCCTACGGTACCGTCGCCCGTGTCAACATTGGCCAGATTTTGCTCTCCATTCGTTCGCGTGACAACAACAAGGCCGTTGTTCTCGAGGCTTTGCGCCGATCGCGATACAAGTTTGCTGGTCGCCAGAAGATCATCATCTCGAAAAAGTGGGGTTTCACCAACATGAACCGAGAGCAGTACGCCGAGGCCAAGCAGTCGAACCGTATTCTCAAGGACGGTTGCTACCTCCAGTACATCAACAACCACGGCTCGCTCGAGGAGAACCTTCGTCTCCAGGCCCGTGTTGCCGCTCAGAAGTAAATTGGCATTCGCCTCGCATATTCTTCGCATCTTGAGTGGTGTAGGCGCTAAGCGCGAGTTGCAATCACTCGCTGTCAATACCTATAATTGTTGTTGATGGTGAAGTTGTAGCTTGTGCTTCTGCGCTGATGCACTGTGTACTACTCATTCATTGTTCTCTTCATGTTTGATCACCCAAAAACATCATGCTTTAGACGATCAATCTAAATCCATGGCTTGCTGTACCATCCTTTGCTATTGCTCTGTTTGCTGTGTGTTCTTGCTATGGGTGTGTGTCCCGCCGTCGGCAGGATAGATTCCATATGAATATGTCTCGCTCAATTCACTTGTGCTGCTGTGGTTGCAGTTCAGATGCCGCCGATGCCAAGTCAGACTAGTCAAAGGAATAAGTGAAATCAGTTCAAGTGTCGTGAGAATGTGCATGTATTGTTCGAGTCGCCATCAAAAGAGAAGCGATGTGGGCGCGGCGCAGAATTACCTGCCTGAAATACTGTAGCGGCGCCTTTATCGAGGTGGAGCTGCTGCTCAGTCACACTTCGGAGCCCTGCTGCTGCTGCTGTGCCTCGACAGCGGATCGCTTAACGCCTGTTGCTATTGCTCATCTTGAATTTGATCTTGATCTCTCACCACCTTCACCTCACTACACTGACTTGCATTCAGCCCACTTTGCGCTCCTAGCTTCGACTTCCTACTCTCGACTCAGCATTCGAACACTCCTGGCATTCTCGAGCAAAGTCGCGTTGTTGCATTCTCACCCTATCGCCACATCGAATAGCGGCCTCGATCTAAAGCATTACCGCTCGACGTGTTCGCGCCACTAGCCATTCGATTCGACAAGGATCATCATTGCATCTGACTTCCGCAGCAACCGTCGCATGCATTGCCATATCTCATTCTAGCATAGCTCTCGCAATAGTCTCAATCAATCTATCAAGACGGCACTCGGCAAGTTCAACAGCAGCGTCTCCTGGATTCGGCATCGCATCTCATCGCACCAATCTACATTGCTCACGTCTCTCGTAACAGGACATCAAGCCCTCCATCGCCACAGCCGTTATCACACCCACGATCCTACCACACTCACCGATTCGCTCGTGGGTCTTCTTACATCTTCGCTAGGCAGAAACGCGAGACAGACAGGGTCCACGTTGCCACTACCGCTCTAGGCTGAGTCTGCATTACCGCTGCAGTACAAGCCTTCGCCGGACCGCTCCACAGCGTCGACAACGCATACATAGCAGACAACATGTCAGATCTTAGCGACGAGTACCTCCTCGACGACGATGTTGAGGATACCATGGACGAGGATTCGACCTACGGTGACTTTGCCGGCGACTCGGACGAGGATGAGGAGCTTGGCTTCGGCGTTGCCGATGACGCTTTTGCTGGCGCCGATCCTGCAGCGGATCGAGCAAAGAGTTATGAGGTCGAATACAAGTCACACACGGTCGCTTCGATCGAAGAAGCTCAGCAGAAAGAGGTCGAACACGTCGCCAGCATGTTCATGATCAAGGACACTGACGCCGCCATCTTGCTGCGTCACTTTGGCTGGAACAAGGAGCGACTCATTGAACGCTACATGGATTCGCCAGACAAGGTTAAACTCGAAGCAGGCGTTCTCGAGGACCCATCACGACCCAAGCTTCAGATGTTGCCCGACTTGACCTGCGAGGTGTGTTTCACCAGCTCAGACGACGAGCCAAGTGGCAAGATGGAAACACTTGCACTCGCATGCGGCCATCGCTTCTGCCGTGACTGCTATCAGCACTATTTGGAGCAGAAGATTCGTGAAGAGGGAGAGTCAAGGCGCGTTCAGTGTATGCGCGAAAAGTGCAACCTGGTCGTTGACGAGCGCACTGTAGGGCTTGTGGTGAAGCCGGAAGTGTTCGAGCGGTACAAGGTGTTGCTCAACCGTACCTATGTCGACGACAGCGCCATCCTCCGCTGGTGTCCCGCACCCAACTGCGAGCTTGCTGTCGAATGCCATGTTTCGAACAAGGCACTCAACAAGATCGTACCTTCAGTTGCATGTGAGTGCGGCCACGCTTTTTGCTTTGGCTGTGGCAACGCGGCCCATGCGCCTGCCATCTGCCCTGTGGCCAAGCTCTGGCTCAAGAAGTGCGAAGACGACAGCGAGACGGCCAACTGGATCTCGGCGAATACGAAAGAGTGTCCCAAGTGCACATCCACCATTGAAAAGAACGGTGGTTGCAACCACATGACTTGTCGCAAGTGCAAGTACGAATGGTGCTGGATTTGCGCTGGACCCTGGTCGGAACATGGCAACTCGTGGTACAACTGCAATCGATACGACGAGAAGAGCGGTTCCGAAGCACGCGACTCTCAAGCCAAGTCAAGGGCTCAGCTCGAGCGATACTTGCACTACTTTAATCGATACGCTAACCACGAGCAGTCGGCCAAGCTCGATCGTGACCTGTACGGAAGGACCGAAAAGAAGATGGAAGAGATGCAGGTTTCAACAGGCCTGACATGGATCGAGGTTCAGTTCCTCAAGAAGGCGGTAGATACGTTGACCGAATGCCGAATGACGCTCAAATGGACGTACTGCATGGCCTACTATCTCGCGAGGGACAACATGACGGAGCTGTTCGAGGACAATCAGCGTGATCTCGAGAAGGCAGTCGAAGATCTTTCAGAGCAGCTGGAGAAGCCAGTAGAGCCAAAGACGATCCCAGAGCTGCGTCAGAAGGTGACCGACTTGACGGTGTATGTTCAGAAACGTCGTCAGATTCTGCTGTCGGATACTGCGGAAGGGTTTCAGGAGGATCGATGGCAGTGGAACGTTGCTATCTAAGCTCCATCGCCTTTCTTGCTCTCGACTAACCGGTCTGTCGTCGTCTCGGCTTCGGGCCCGTTCCGATTCTTACCCTCTCCAGTATACCTCAGTATCCGCCAGTCGGCTATTCATACCTTGTTTGGTCTCAACTCAGATTTTCTCACTTGTACCCTCCCCGAGCATTGTCTTGGCAGCAACCGCATCACTTGTCAACCAACAGCAATCTCATTCTCATTGTTATGGCTCCTCCATTTCCGTCTAGGAACGTGTGTGGCGCTTACTTTACCGGACGTGCAAGGAACCCGCGTGACCTTGCTTGAAATCAAGACGTGCTCCTTTCCGCTTTTCGAGATGGTGTGAGCACTTGCAACAGGCTTTGCGTCATTTTGGTGGGTTCGTGAATGGTGATCGGGGAGGTAGCCGATTTTGGATTTGATAAAAAGAGATGGACCGCAGCGCAATAGTAGACAGATGGCCTTTTTTTGGAATTTTTTTTTTTTTTTTTTTCTGAAAACTTTTCGAAACGAGCTGGGCGGCCAAGTCTGCGCTAACCATGCTTACTTGTCTCTCACTCGATCATTCTTGACTCAAGACGATGGCAGAGTGTACGGGTGGTACTTGGTTGTAGACAACTTAGCTCAGATGTGACAGCGCAAGGTGAAGAAATCAATAAGACCCCAAAAAAGGGCAAAAATTCGCATCCACTCAAAAGCGAGAACATCAGCCGAGAAAACGGCGTCTGACAGTCGAACAGCGTTGGGTGTCGATCAACGCCGCGGTTCAACACTTGCCGCCGCTTTCTATCACTCCTGTCCCTTTTTTATTGTCAAGGCTAGCACAAAGTGTAAAGGTGCCATTTCGCTCTTCTCAAGACTCGAGTGCAAACCCGGAAAGAGCGAGATGGACCGTGGAAGTTTGAAAATCTTGCTGCTGTGTTTCGATTGGATCAAAATGTCGTGATTCCTTTTGCGCCATAATTGGAACCCCCCCACCAAGAAGACCTGTAAGCAATCCAATACGTTGCTCGATCGACAGCTTTGTGTCAGGATGTATGTATGGCGCCATGATTGCTTTGGATTGCCGGTCGAATTGGAATGCGAGTTGCCATGTGGGAACAAAGATGCGCTAGTTTCACCAAAGCCTTAGCCACCCGAGACTGCTGATGACTCTGAAAGGTATCCTTTGCCCCAGGTTTCAAGATCGATTCGACAGGAGTCACTAGGAATATAACCTTGCTCTCTTCCCCCCTTTTGTTCCCCTCGTTCGATCTTGACTCCACACCACATCCCCTCCTTACTTTCTCTCCAACGATCTGTCACATCAAGTGTCAGGAGGAGAGTCCCACGATGTCTTCCGCCAAACAGTCGTTTGATAACGACGCCATTGCCACTGTTCCCAAAACCTACCCTTCTGTCGCCAACCCCGCCAACGACATTGAAGGCGATGCTTCCAAAACAGCCTCTCTCGCCGGTGGTGAAGAGGCCAAATCCACCCGCAATGCTTCTCCATTCGAAATCCCTGCTGGTCAACACGGAGTCGGTGCAGTCTCCCGAAAACTCAGCTCCCGACACATTCAAATGATTGGTATTGGTGGAGGGATTGGTACCGGTCTTTTCGTTGGTTCTGGTATTGCTCTTGCCAACGCTGGTCCTGTAGGTGTGTTGCTCGCATATATCATTACGGGTATGATGATTTTCGGTGTGATGGAAGGCCTTTCCGAAATGTCATCTTATCTCCCCGTCTCAGGTTCTTTCATGCACTTTGCTTCTCGTTTCGTCGATCCTTCCCTCGGTATGGCTCTAGGCTGGAACTACTGGTGGTGCTATGCAATCGGTTGGGCTTCCGAACTCTCCGCCGCTTCTGCAGTCATTGGCTATTGGAACGCAGACATCAACAGCGCAGCTTGGATCAGCACCATGATGGTCGTCGGTGCAGTACTTAATTTCGCTGGAGTCAATATTTACGGAGAATCAGAAGTCGTAACAAGTACGATCAAGTTGATGGCCTTTGTAGCGCTCATCCTTTTCGGTTTGGTGATTGATCTCGGTGGTGGACCAACAGGTGATAGATTGGGTTTCAGGTATTGGAAAGAACCAGGTGCCTTCAATCAGTATAACGACATTGCCGGCGCTGAGGGCAGGTTTCTGGGTTTCTTCTCTGCTTTAATCCAATCCGCATTTTCGCTTATAGGAAGCGAGGTAGTTGTACTTGCCGCGGGCGAGGCAAAGAACCCTTCCACTCAAATACCGAAAGCAGCTCGACGAGTGCTCTATCGCATCCTCTTCTTCTACATCCTCGGCATTGCAATTATGGGCCTAATCGTCCCCTTCAACGACCCGGGCCTGAAGAGCGACAGTAGCTACACAGGCGCTTCCCCTTGGGTGAGAGCGATGGAGCTGGCTCAAGTACGTATCCTTCCACACGTCTTCAACGCCGTCGTGCTCGTGTCAGCGTTCTCCGCAGGTTCGTCATACATCTACGTCGCTTCCCGAACCATGTATGCGATGGCCCTCGATCGTCAAGCACCTGGAGTTTTCCGTCGTGTCGACAAACGAGGTGTTCCTTGGGTCGCCGTTCTCTTTTCTTGGCTTATTGGAGCACTTTCCTACCTCGGTATAAGTTCGGGAGGAGGAACCGTTTTCTCTTGGCTCTCTGCACTTTCTGCTGTTGCAGGTTTGTTCGCTTGGGGTACTTGTTGTTTTGCCTATCTTCGTTTCCGTAAAGCCTACTCGCTTCAGGGTTACGATAGGGCCGAGTTGCCTTATCGGGCAAGATTGCAACCGTACGCAAGTTGGTTTAGCATTGTCATGTGCGGTTTGGTGATTCTCTTTTCCGGTTGGAGCGTTTTCTTGAAAGCTAACTTTACAGCTAGTGGCTTCTTGACCAATTATCTGGGCATTCCAGTCTTCTTTGTTCCTTGGATTGGTTGGAAGTTGTCGCATAAGACCAAAGTGGTGAAATTGTCAGAGGTGGATTTGGATTCGGGTAGAATCAACCCGAAAGATGAAGTGCCCGACAAGATTCCTACTACTCTTTGGGGTAGGTTTGTTGCTTGGTTGTTCTAAACTCCCCCCTTCCTACCCTCTCTACTCTGCGCTCGCTTGTCCAAGTAGTCAGAAGCGAATCTCAAAAAAGGAACAAGAAGTTCCTATCCCAGAATAGACAAAAGTCTTGTCTTTTTTTTCACAGCGCCATCGTATTTCTCTCTAGTCATGGTTCAACATCCCCCCCCCCTTTTTCCTTCCTCGAACTTCCGTTGATGTATTACTACAATCTCAAGCACTTTTGCTTCCCTTCTGTTTGTGGAGTTTATTTGACTCAGTCGCCGACGATTGCTATGTCCAGTAGCCGTGAGCTTCCGAGATATGAGGATAGCTCAGCCCTATGACGGGGGGCCAGTCGGGGAAAGAATACGAGTGCATGGCTATTGACGGCGGGTCAGACGGTGTGAGAGCTGATTGTCTTTCGGTTCAACTTGTGCGAGTGCAACTCGTTCTGCGAACGGGATCGACAACGGTTAGCCTCCATCCTCACAAGGTCTCGCGCTTTCATTCTACTGTATCACACCGCACACTTTGGCACACCTGGAAAACTGATGTGCCAGGGAAACATGATTAAAAAAAAAAACGACTGCAAGCACCTCAAACTAGTCATGATAAGCACCACCACCGCCCCCACCGCTTCCACTGGCATTGCTACTTGCGGTAACTCCAGGTACCCCTTTGACCGCTGTTCGTGACAGAGCGATGAATATAGACTCCCTCCTCAGCGTCTTCATTCACCTCTTCCTCAACCTGGCCTCCTTCTGCTCTCTGCACCTGTTGCTGCTTAATAAGTGTCCTCGCTGGCGCAACAGCATAACCTCCACTCAGTGCCTCACCCACCGCAGCAGACGAAGAACTACCTTGAGGACCAGAAACGCCATCTGACCAAACACCGAAATC
The DNA here is from genome assembly GCA_928865425.1 of Ustilago cynodontis. Lineage (NCBI taxonomy): Eukaryota > Fungi > Basidiomycota > Ustilaginomycetes > Ustilaginales > Ustilaginaceae > Ustilago > Ustilago cynodontis. Next base: position 709,552 of record CAKMXY010000011.1, read on the forward strand.
TCCCGCCTCGCCTCCATCCAAATAGTTCTGCGTAGGAGCCGTCCTACCAACACTCGTTCCATCATCCGAAGCCCTCGGCGGAAGCTGACCAGCTCTACGCGTCAGAGAAGAAGCAGAATTAGGTCGTGAAGACATAAGACTACTTTTCCTCTTCCTAAGCGACAGGATGAGTGGTTCAGCTTTGCTTAAAGCTCTAGCTCTAATTCTTGCTGCTGCTCCAGCTCCGCCGCTTACCTCTGAATGAGTACGACCAGACCTAGGTGCACCAAGAGCAGATATTGTAGCAGAAGCCATACCGGTCGCACTTGCTTCTAAATCATCTGGTGCAGTCACATCTTCCCCTCCTTCTTCCAACCTATGTGCTGGAATTGGTAGCCAGAGTTCTGGAAGGATCCCAGTGATCGCGGGATGTCCATACCTCCTCCTCCCCGTATTCAACACTCCTGGATAATATCCTGCACCCGGAGGCTCCCGGTAATCCGTCTTGGTATCCCTTTGAGCAACAAACAACGTCTCATCCTCTTCATCATGACTATAACGTTTCAGAGCGAGCTTCGTGAACTCTGGATCGATCTTATGACTCGGATCCAACGAAAGCAATTGCTTGCTCCTACTCGGCGTTATACTGCCCGATCGACCCCCACCTCCACCAGCAGGGGCTGTAACATCGCTAGTCGCCGCAGCCGGTGGACCATTCTGCGCCAACCCTTCCACCCCTGGATCCATCTCTCTCTCCTTGAGTACCTCGACCACACTACTAAGATTCACATGTTCCGTCAACCCACGAAACGTACTTTCCAAATGCTGACTAAACCAGAAAGTAAACACTACCAAGGGTAACATCAACGTACTCATCAACAACTGTTTCCTTACGCTAAACAGCGAAAACTGGAAAATATGAAACAGTACAAGCGCCCAGATGCAGCGAGATGCCGAAATGGGCCATGCTTGACCTTGACTCTCGTAGGGCTTGTAAAACACATAGAGGAGTTTGTACTTGTTGACGATATAAGCGATCCCGAAATAGATCGCACCAAAGATGACGATAAGCGGAGAGACGATAGAATAGAGGATGCAGAGGGTAAAAATGAGCAATGCTTGAGGATAGACATTTCCCATAGCAAGTGTGGGGGGAGCGTTGAGTTCTGCGAACTCTCTCGGAGTTCTTGTTACGAACAACCGATAGAATCCACGCAGAATCAGAGTGGGAAGTTGAAGCAATTGCAACGGCTGCAACGCTATACCTTGCAAAATAACGTAGGAAAGCGAAAAGAACCTTGCTTTGGGCAGTGAGGCAGCGAATTTATCAATCACCCTCATCGGATTCTCCGCCAACTCCTGTAACACTCCCCAAGCAGTAGTAGCAATCAGGAAGATGAAAACCACCGAAACCATGAGGAAAAGATAGTACTTTTTCAACAGACTATACTCGACCAAACTCCTCGCTTTCAATCCTTGCAAATAACTACTATACTCCAACACCAATGGCAACAACGCATTGAATCCAATAACCACCAACGAAGGCAAGTTGTTCTGAACTAACGCTCTCAACCTTTCATCCGTATCGAGTAGCCTATCTAGCCAGGGTGCATACTTTGCAATCGCACCGGGCGAAACGAAAGAGGCCAAAAACACCAACGGTGGGATGTAAAACACCAAAACCGCCATGATGAAGATCGATACCAAAACCTGTCTAACCCTCCTGTCGTTGTTGGAAAGATCGATATTGGACCAAATAATATCCCTCGGTTCCTGAGCCATCGAAGTAGCGCAATAAGCAGGGATTGGATAGTGTACGGTTTGAGAAGCAATCTGAGCGCTAGCAGCAGAAGAAAAAGTAACAAAGCCTACGTTTCCACCCGGAAACCGACCCGTTTTGCGTCTGCGTCTCACCGCACGATCAATAGCGTTGAATTGACGGGTAAGTTCGTCGATAGCATCGATCCTCTCGCTGAAGGGATTCCACCATGTCTTGCGCATGGTAGGACGAGGTCGATGTGTACGGATCGTATCTGCTCCCGTGAAAACAGTGCTGGTTGAATTCGAGGGGAGCAGACGGCTGCTTTCAAGATCGCCTCTAGCACCGCCCCGTGTGCGGTCCCGTTCATCAACACTAATCCGAACGAGATCGTCAGTGACATCGCTAGATGGCAAATCATCGTGATGAGCGCCAGCAGCAAGCAGCATGATTTTTTCAGGATCGTATCCTTCCGCATCGGTCGGATTACCCAACCACTTGACCCAGGTACTCTCGAGTTTATGCAATGCATTCGATCTCTGATTGAGCAAACGCGAAAGTCCTTCTGTGTTGCGAACGACAACGGTGGACTCGACAGGCATGTCCATGTTTTCAAAGTATTCTGCTAGCGCCTTTTCGTCGCGTAGGTGTGTTGGGAGGTCTCGAATCTCGACGGTACGGGCAGGGATCGATTCGAGGATCTCCAAGATATACAGCTGTCTTGACCTTACGAAACGCTGATAATTGATCCAAATAGCTCTCATCGCCAATAGCGTGAATAGATAGGTCGAGAGCAGATGTACGGCATGATACGGCTGAGCCTGAGGCGGTTTGGCCGGTAGTGGTAGCTGAGGTAATGGCTGTTCCGGCTCGTCATGCTTCTTTTTCAACGTATCAAAGATCAATTGTGTCCAGACCCGCGTCACCGTCTCCCTTGGACTGTTCGGATCAGTAGCATTGTCTCTATCCTCCGCTGGACTTACTCCATCCAACACTCCATTCTGCCAATAATTGACCGGCATCAGCACTACCACGCTCCAACAGCTCAAACTGAAAAACAACCAGAACCCCATCTTGAGGAAACTCAGCAAAATCGCTGCATCCAATCCTACCGTCTGCAAGATCCTCATTTCCTCCGTTTTGAGGGTAGGCATGGTCCATCCAAAATACCCTGCATCATGCCCATCATCGAGTGGAGAAAAACCTTTGAGTTTGGTTCGAGGGGCAAAAAGGGCAGCGTTGCGACGTCGAACAAAAACAAAGATGAAGAAGGATGCAAGGCCGATAAAGATGGAAAGGGAGAGTTGTTGTGAGAACCATGGGCCTTCGAATGCACGTTGGTTGGGAAGAGGGATGGAGGGGTTGTCGTCGGAGTTGTTGCCGTTAGTGGGGGAGTTGTTGTCGAAGGGGAATCTGGAGGAGAGGGCGAGGGTGGTGGCGGCAGCTGAGCGGGTATAGGTGTAGAGTTGGAGGGGGAGTTGTGAATCCATGATGGGCTGAAAGGAGGGCGGAGGGCGACGGTGAGCAGGCGTGATACTGCGAGGGCGCTGTTGCACCGATGTCGATTTATGTGGATAGCATGCGAGAGAGAAGAGCGCTGATGGCTCGATGTAAGATGGTGTAGAAAGGGTCGTGATGATGGATGATGTTGAGGACAGAGGGAGAAAGAAGGGAAACAGGTTTAAGCACCTCCACACACAAGCCGTTTCCTTGACGTGACGGCTATTTCAAGCAACACCTTCGCAGCGCTACAATTTGCGTCACTGCTTCTATCCTCTTGACCCTTTTGCATTCTCTACAGGCCCTAATCGCTCCTATCGTCTGTGCTGCAGCAATCCTGACACCAGCAAACGATTCGTACTTAGAGCCCGAGGTGCAAAACATCGTTGAGCGTCTGCCTAAAACGTTCAACCTGTGAGATTCGAAGATTTCTATCTCATTGAAAATTGCCTATACATCTCTTCTGCAGACGTGACAGACGCTTTGGTGGAGTGGTTAACACGTATCCCTGCTACTTTGCTGAAAATAGCAGCCAGTATAAACGCTGGTGAAAGGATATCCTCTCTGAGGGCGTGAGTTCGAATCTCACAGGCGTCGAAAATTTTTGGCGGTATTGACGGTCGCCATACGACTGCCGACGATGAGGGCTATCCCTCAACATTTTTTTGGGCAAGGATTGATCACTTCGTTGTCGAGTTACCGCCTCTGGGAAGTCGGGATGCCTGGTTACAGGGCAAGACGTCGCCTCGACCTCTGGAGATGGCGACAACGTTGTTGATCAACCTTGTCTGGTACGCTGACCTGCGCCTCCTTGTGCTGGTTTCCAATCGATTAGAAAGAAACATGTCCAAACATAGGACCGAAGCTGCAAAGGCAAAGATCTTCTATTGCTGAAAAGCCTGTAGTCGAACACTCGCCAACCATCTCTGCGCACCGGCCTCCAACCCCTCTCGCCCCCTCGAACTCATGGTGGCCGTAACCGCTTCCAACAACAAAAAAACGAGCTGATCAGCTATCAAGATTACCAAGAAGGATGCCAAACATCGCCAAGTCAGACTTACAGGGGCCCCGCAACCCAGATCGGCGGATTCTACGGGATGTCTGTAATGCAAATCGCGTCAAACAAGGAAGTTAGCGTCCATGAGCTAGCAAGAGGTGGTGCACTCTGCCCCCTCTGTTCAACAAATGGAGACCGATGCTTCTGCAAACTCAAACACCAACGATGCCGACAAATTTGCCCCCATCGAAGAACCTGATGAGGGCAACTTTGATTCCCAAATCCATGCCGAGCTCATCTGGACCAACCGAACCACCCAGCACATTACAGTGCCTTTCGAAGAGCTTCCGCTTCCCTCTCGTGATCGAGCCAGACTCGATCCATGCACTGTTCGATTCGCCTTCACTGGGCCCTTCAACGCCGGAGAGCGTCAGAAAGCAGAATGGTCGATTCTCACCCAGCTCAAAACTTTCTTCCGCCGCTTTGGCGTGGAAAATGCGGGCCCTGGCATTGGTTTTCCTACCGGTGTGGGACGAGGGAAGTTTGTCGACATCACTGTGGGACCTGCCAACCTCGACAACCTCGCCAAAGCACCCATTCAGTACAACAAACACCGCCTTGAACCGGTCCTGGTTGGACCCAAACTCCCTCCTAGCACCATCATCCTCGAAATCCTTGATGTCCCTCTTCAACTCGATGGCAACTCTGCTGCCCAGTCGGTCGCCTTTCAGCTCCATTTTCGAGACGTCGGCGTGGTCTGGGACATTTGGAAAGTCACCAACGTCCTGGCCCCTGAACTGTCTGACAGCGAAGGAAGGCGCCAATACTCGCTGGTCGCAGCACTGGTACCCACAGCTCTGCCGTCAGGGAAGCTCAGTGCGACCACCATCATCAACATTCCTGGCTACCTTTCCCTCAATGGCAAGCATTGCATGGTCAAGTTCAACGGACGACCTGAATGGTGCGCTCGCTGCAAAAGCGATGCTGTTCACTTCCACGTTTTTGGCCAATGCCAGAAAATGGAATGCTTCCACTGCAAGGAACGTGGTCACACAGCTGACCAATGCCCTAAGAAGAGGGCTGAGGAACAGGCCAAGTCGAATCCAACAGAAAGACCATCCAAACGGCCCACCCCGTCTACTAAGACAACGCTCCTCTCGGCAGCAGGCCTTTTCACCGTGGCCAGCTGGAACTGTGCTTCTCTCCAGTACAGCGACCGCCGACATTTCCTTCACAATCGTTCTACCTTTGTGGGCAAAGCAGATATCGTCCTTCTTCAAGAAACGCGCATCACATATAACCTCCTTGATCACACCTCGAACCCCCTACTACGACCTCATGCGGCTTATGGGCCTGATGCGCACATCGGTCTGCTGTCATATGACACAGGAATCATTATTCGTCATACTGACTGGGTGGTGGAGGAAGTCTCACACACCAGCCGATCCACCTACGCTCGCATCCGCATTCCTGACTCTTCACCGGCCATTGGTGATGGCATCCGCCTCTTACACGTCTGGAGTATTCATGCGCCACCCACAGACGTGGAAAACATCGACTTCTGGCAGAATGACCTCGCAGGCCTCTCCCGCATCCAGACACCAACTTTCGACCGAAATTCAGCAGCTACCGTTGGTGGTGATTGGAATGCCGTGCCTTGCCCACACACAGATGTTTACCCAGCTGGCCTGGCTACTCGTCGACTACCAGCGGCACCCTTCGACCTTGCTCACCTCTCTGATGCGTTCAGAGTTCTCCACCCAGGCTGGCCCTCCTTCACTAGACACCATATTGTTCAAGGAGAACTTCTCTCTTCTCGTCGACTGGACAGCATCTGGATCTCCCAACACATCCTGCCCCACCTTCACTCTACCAACGTCAAACCCTCACCCTCTGATCATGCGGCCGTGTCAGTTGCTCTCAGCACCTCCACAGCTTCCGAATCACGCGGCCCCGGCACGTGGCGACTTCACCGAGACCTTCACCTTCGCCCAGCCTTTACTGAACGACTACGTGCCTTTGCTACTCAGCTGGACACAGCGGTATCCCCCCGACTTCCACCGATACAGGCCTGGTCCGAATTCAAAGAGAGGGTGCGCTCAGCAGCACATAATATCTCTCTCGAGGTCAGCAATCGCCTTCAACAACAACAAATTCAGCGTACCAAGTTGTTGAGTCACATCGAACGCATCGACATTCGTGCAGGAGAGGCAGAACGAGTTGTTTTCGTCCATAGCCTACGCCAGCTCCGACAAATGGAAGTAGATCTCGCCCGGGTGGCAGCAGATCTCTTTGTGACACGGCAGAACGAGAATATGTTTCGACCAACCAGCTGGATCATCCCCATCTTGGAGAGTCGTTCCTTTACACCAATGCCAGACATTCTTGAAGGTCGACGACGGCATACTACAGTCCCTGCAAAATTGGAGGCAGTCGAACGGTTCTATAAGGCCCTCTTCACCCCCTCACCTTGGAACGATGAATCTGAGGCAGCCGCCCAGGCCTTGCTTCGTCAACCTGGCCGCCAAATCACTGCACACACCCGTGAACAGCTTGAGCGACCCCTTACAGCTGCAGAACTACAGGATGCTATGCGCCACCGCCAAGATTCTTCAGCACCCGGTCTCGATGGTCTGTCCTATCCCATTCTCAAGCTTCTTGGACCTGCTTTCCTCGAACGCCTCAGCAGAGCCAGGACCAGTCTAACGACAGGGCACTCCCTTCCTGTGGGACAGCCCATGCTTCGGGGAGTTATGCTTCCGAAGAAAGGCGACCTCTCATCACTGGCCAACTACCGCCCCCTTTCCATCGCTGATGCCGATTTTCGACTCCTTGGTGCGGCTGTCTCCATCCGACTCCAAGCAGCTGCTCAAGAGGTCATTCCTTCAACACAAACCGGCTTCATTCTCCACCGACAGTCTGCGCTCAACGTTGTGGCTCTTTACCTCATCCAACATGCTATTCAAGCCGGCAAAATCCAACAGCCCATCTGGATCCTCAACTTGGACCAACAAAAAGCCTATGATCGGGTACGCCGTGAATGGCTTGACCAAGTTCTTGCACATTACGGCTTTGGTGACAGGTTTAGAACTTATGTCAAGGAACTATACCGGCACCCATCTCTTAGACAGACAGTTGAAGGACACCTCACTGAACCGATCCCCCTCCAGTGCGGCCTCCTTCAAGGTGATCCCATGTCTTGCTTACTCTTCAACCTCAGCCTCCAACCGCTCCTTGACCTCGTCTGCATACAAGGTTCGGGGGTGCAGCTGCCCTGGGATGCATCTCAAACGGGTAAAATCTCTTCACTCGTGTTTGCAGACGACGTCCTCATCCTCGTGCAAAACCGCAGTGATATCCATCGGTTTCAACAGGCCCTCGACCTCTATGAGCTGGCCAGCAATGCACAACTCAACAAAGACAAGTCGCAAGCGTTTGCCTTTCGACCGCCAAGAATGGCAGCGGGTTCCGTCCTCGCTGGTGGAATTCGTGACGAGGATATCCCTTTCCCGATTCTAGGTCACAATCGCAAGGAAATCAAGCACCTGGGCTACCCTATTCGTTTGGACGGAGGTATTCCTGAAGAATCGATCGCTCAGGTTCTTCAAGCGGCCAAAGCCAAGATACAGACGCTCGGGAGCACCTCCTCTACCCTTCTTGGACGAGTCCAGATCTGTAACACCTTCCTTCTAGCCAAGCTTTGGCATGCTATCCGCGTCTGCCCTCTTCCAGCCCATCTCGACCGACAAGTTCGTGATCTGCTCAATCCATACCTGTTCAAAGGCTATCGCAACTGGCTGAGGGCAAGCATTGTCTCTTCTCCGCGATCTATCGGCGGCCTTGGGGTTATTAACCCTTTGGATATGGCGGATGGCCTCTTTGGTCAGGTTTTGATCCAATTGCTGACCACTGATGAGCCAATTGGTGGACACTTCCGCCACGCCCTTCACCACCATCTCCGCACCGAGTACGATGCTGTTCCAGCGCATTTCATCCTTCGTTCTGGCCTTCTTTGGCATCGCATGAACAATCGCATCTTTGCCCAGCGGTCTTTCCTATCTCGAGCAGTGTTCACGCTAGCTCGCCTTCGCCTTGATGTGAGCATTAGCGACTGGTTTGTTCCAACTCTGGAAGAAGTTTTAGCACTCCCGTGGTACTCTGACATATACGGCTATCGCTGGCGAGATGTCTCTGCAGATGCTACCATGGCGTGGGAACGCAATGGCATTTGCAACTGGGCCGACATTCTATGGTACAACGATCTTGCCAAGGGTCTGCGGGAACACCCTCACGCTACATCAGCCCCCCTGGTACCGCCTTCAGCCAGTGGTGTAAAGTCAGACTATGTCGCACGGCCTGGATGGCCAAGCAACTACCTTCCGTTTAGCCGTGCGTCTGGACTTGTGCTGCACAAACAGTGGAATGTGATGTGGCAATCCATCGCACCCGCACTACGACAGAAACTGGCCAGCCTGCCACGCCGTTATCGACCTCATCGAATGCCCAGTCGTCCAAGAGAAGGCCTGGAAAGCCTGCCACCCCACCCTGCGCCAGCTTCTTGGACTCTACAGAAGCGAGGAATTCCCTACTGACTTGCGCAATGTTGTTCTTGGGTGGCATTTCGTCACACAAGGAATCCAAGCCATGTCTCTTCGCGTCTGGTTATGGAGAAACACTATCATTCACCTTCTCTCTCGACTTCGACAAGCAGCAATTACAGAGGGTCTGCGATACGTCCACCCTCCAGTCCTCGAACTCGACCAGTTTGCTGCTCAAGTAACGGCAAAGATAGCGAGCCTTATCATCTTGGGCTACAGCCAGTCAACGAACAAGCCGGCCTTCTTTCGTAAATGGGTCTTTCGTGGCTCTATGCTACGGGTCGAGGGTGATGAGCTAGTCCTTGCGACACCGAGACCAGAACTTCCTCCAACACAACGCCGAGTACCTGCTGTTGCGCAAAATCAACAAGCCACCCAGTAGTCCCCATGCTTGGCCACGGCACAACCTCAACTGGCTTACTGCTAATCAGCACTCCCGCCCCTCCCCTTTGCGCTTCATTGGCGTGTCTCTGAACTCGAGCTCCACGGTCCTCCTCTCAGCCTCAGTGCGGCTGTTTCACGACGGGGATCATTGCTAGCAACAGTGAGGAGGCATTGCAGGTGCGGCCCAAAGTTGTCTCTATTATTTCACCTTCCATTTCCTTTGTACATTCCTATCTTTGACTGTTTTTCCATCCGGATAGCTATCGACGTCAGGATGTCGAAACAAGCGTTTGTTGCAAGATTGTTATGTAGGTCGAAGAGATAATCGTCATTAAAGCTATCGCTTGGGAGCGGTTGAGATGATGGAATTAGAAACGGAGAAGGCGGTGGGTTTGGTAGTGAGGTGCGCTTGTTGCCGAAGCTTCGCGTTGCTCCATTTTTGGCTTTTGGCTTCTTAGCTCGCCGCGATGAGCTCCGCTCGATCATCTCTGATGATGGTCTAGAGGTGTCTCGTTTGCACTTGAACCGAGCAACAGACGGAAAGCAGAGGAACAAGAGACGGGCACAGTTTACCTGGGTTTTACGCTTTGGGGGTTGGGTTTGTCTTTATGATGTTTGCTTTTCGGGTCGCCTTTTTGGAGCCTGTTTTTGTTGACAACTGACGACTTCTGTTCTTACTAAAGTCTGTGGGAAAGGCGTGCACTTTGATCGACACCTTACAAAGCATCGGTGCTGAGTGCCAAAGACAAGAACTGTGTTCCCGATTGACCACCATACAGAACGCACTTGTTCTAGGGATCAAGAGCCGTTTCTCGCTTCAAAGTGTTAGGATTCAGATCCTAACATGTTCCGGCTTTGCGGAAAGTGTGGAGGTTTCCGCACCGAAACGCAACGCAACAGCATCTTCCAACTCAGCTTTGCCCCTTCTTTCCCAACGACCTTGACCTTTCTCACTTCTTCCAACCTTCGCACATCCACGCCAACGCACCATCGCACCAACCCCCGCTTACTATTCAGATCAGTAATGAAGGCTTATAAAGGAATGCTTCTCACCTGGTAAGCTCCCCCTCTTCTCCCGCTTTCTTATAACTCGCCTCCAATCTCACACCTTCCTTCCCCCCCCCCTTTTCTCCTCTAACTCATTCATCACTTAACTGGTATAGCGATGCAGCAGTAAAACAACTCATTCTGTCCCTAGACGAACGTAATCGATTCATAATCATGGATTTGGACCAAACTCATCTTCTAATCTCTCCAGATAAAATAGATTGGTTAAGAGCTGAATTGGAAGTCGAAGTAAGTCCCTCCAACCCCCTTGTTTCCTATAAACATTTCGTCCCCGACATTGCGATGCGAAAGAATACTGATATTGTCAACTATGTTTTCCAAGCTGGAGAAAAACACTTATACTCTTGAACCATAAACACTTACAACCGGCGCAGCATAACACACCATCAGCAAGCACAACAAGCCATCATGCTAACCCCAGCACCCGCCGCAATACTGCAATACAACATCCCCATCACGACTCAAACTCTCAACCCTTTCAAAGTCAATCACCGCCCAAACACACCAGACTAATCGTGAGGAGAGAGGTAAAATGATGAGATTAGGAGACGGAATCGGAGTGAAGATCGAATGAAGAAAGGAGGAGAAAAGATAGAAGACGGAGGGAGGATAGAGGAACGAATTGGGCAAAATGACATGGATGTGATGAGGACGAATGGCAAGGGTAGGGTTAGTGATGTGAGTCGTGAGCACTTGTAAGCATGAGTGAATGCTAGACGGTGCGTTTGACCGAGGCGAGAGGGTTGAAGAGTTGGGCGAGGGCTTGACGAAGACGACGATCGAAGACAGATGAATTTGAGTCAGCTGTCTGTGACGGCTGTCGTAGAGAAAAGTTGTGTTTCAAGGTTGCTTGCAGCAAGGCGAAGCTTTGGTGCCAAAGTGTTCCACTGAAATGGCTCGGCAACAACAACCCGGAATAGAAAAGAAAAAGTGAACGCACTCGACGCTTTTGCGTACGTCAAACGAGCATCGAGTCCACTAAAGACTGGGTGTTGAGATCACCACCCACATTACTGCGGACCAGCCTGTCCTCTTCCCGCTCCACCACCACCACGCTGACCGCCACCACCATTTCCACCCCTATGTCTGTTGGGCACATTATTACTAAAGTTTTGATTCTGTGGAATCGCCGCAGCATGCATAGCCTGTTGACCTGGAGGAATCACCGGTCTACCCTCCTGTCTATTCCCTCCCTCCTTCCCATTCTTGCCCTCACCATCCTGAATAAGTGACGGTGCAACATACAATCTCTTATCAATATTACTTGGAATCGGTTGAATCTCGGTACCCAATTCCTGTTCAATCCTATACAGATTAAACCTATCCTCATACGTAATCAGATTGATCGCCAAACCCAAATGACCAAACCTACCCGAACGACCGATCCTATGCAGATACGTCTCTGCATTCTTCGGGAAATCAAAGTTGATCACAACATTCACGGCTTGAATGTCAATACCTCTTGTCAGCAGATCCGAACAAACCAAGTTTCTGCATGCTCCATTCCTGAAATCGTGGAATACCCTATTACGATGCGATTGAAGCATCTTGGCGTGAGAGTAGAAGCAACTGTATCCCAATTCGGTGATCTTCTTGGCGAGAAGCTCGACACGGTTGGTAGAGTTGCAGAAGATGATGGATTGGTTGATCTGAAGTTTGGAGAAAAGCGTGTTGAGACAGTGCACTTTTTGTCGTTCTTCAACAAAGGCGTAGTACTGAGTGACACCACGAAGAGTAAGCTCGTCCATGAGGTTGATCTCGTAGGGCTTGACCATGTTGCGATCCTTAAAGTCCTTGACGATGAGAGGGAAAGTAGCAGAGAAAAGCATCACCTGTCGTTCCTTGGGCAAGAAGCTGAGCAACTGCTCCATGACAGGGGTAAACTCGGGAGAGAGAAGCTTATCGGCCTCATCCATGACAAAAGTGGTACATTGGCTGAGATCGGCTACACCCTTGCCAGCGAGATCGAGAATACGACCAGGAGTACCGACAAGCATGTGAACGGTCTGACCGAGACGAAGGATATCATCTCGCAAAGTAGTGCCTCCGGTAGTAACCATGACTTGCACACCGAGGTGCTTGCCGAGCGTCTTGGCGACTTGACTTGTTTGAAGAGCAAGCTCACGCGTGGGGACGAGGAGAACAGCCTGGATCTTGTTCTTGTTGGTGTTGAGTTTTTCGAGCGAAGGAATCACGTAGGCGGCTGTCTTACCGGTACCGTTCTTGGCACGTGCAAGAATGTCACGACCGGTGAGGGCGATAGGGATAGCTTCTTCTTGAATGGGAGAGGGACGTTCGAAACCGGCTTCAAAGATGCCCATGAGAAGTTCGCGTTTAAGAAAGTAGTCCTCAAACTCGTTCCCCTTGGTGTTGAGAACATCCTCGGTCTGAGGACGTTCATCCTTTGCAATCTTGGAAGTGATGTGCTGCTTCCAAGTTGTTTCGGACTGTGCTGGCGCTGGTCCTGATGACGACATTGTAGGTATGTGTATGTGATGTGTTGTTAGAGGTGAGGTGGGTGAGGTATGCTGTATAGTAATAGGGTATGCGAGCAGGTATTGTTTTGCGGCTCGATAGAGGTGTTTCTAGTCAACTAGAAGTTTGTGAGAAGGCACCGATAGAATGTTGCGGCTTCAGATTACGAGGGTCGAGATGGGAGGAATGCGCTGGGTACAAGTTTGCTGACAGACTAGTGTAGCAAGCAAGTCGGATCGGAGCAGAGCAGCGAGTAGACTTGTTGCTTCTGTCAGGGATGGTTTGGTGAGATGTTTGCTGTTTTATGACACTGGCAGAGCTAGCCGGATTGTGCTGCGAGAAAAGGGAGGATACGATAGCCTAACGTGCACAGATATTTGTAGGCAGTGTAGGCGAGACGGGACCGATATGATCTGTTGCTTGCTATGAATCAACAAGATCGACAATAGGATGTGAAGGGCTGAGCGAACAAGGTAATGCAGCTTCTTGTATCTGACAAGATTGAGAAGTGTTGATTTGCGTTGTTGTTGTTGTTGTTGTTGCAAGAGCTGCGTTGAGGATGAGGTGGAGATGAGACAAAAGAAGAGTATGAGAGATTGGGCAATTGGCGACGATGAGCGTATCGACAGTTGGTTTCCCGATCTTTTTTTGAGCTTGAGCCAAGTCAGGAACCAGCGATCGACTCTCTGAAATTGTGCCTGTGATCAGTCTGATCTTGTCACGGCCGAGTGTGTGCTTTCTTCAAGACGCTCAGACCACACTTGACTTGACTCGATCCTTTCACCATCTTGGCAGCTCTCCTCCTCTATCTACACCTTTCTCCTCGAGACCGCCTCGATACACATCATGTCGGTTGCAACTAGAAATATCGGCTTGACCGTCGGTGTCTCGTCGTCTCGTCTCGTTGCTCGCGCTTTCCGTCAACCCGCACTCGCCTCTACCTCTCGAGCACTCTGCATCTCTTCTTCTTCTTCTTCCAGCAGCAGCAGCAGCAATGGTCCATTCAAGTCAACAACTCCCGTCGCCTCCACCTCAGCCTCCTCAGCAAACAACATCGACCACTTGAGCTGGGACAAATACCTCCAACTGCGTCGTTCTCGTCGTCTCGCAGGAATGGTCACTACCATTCCCACTACTCTCCTCGCAGGTGCTGCAGCCGGTTCCTACTTCCTCACACTCGAAATTGATCCAAGCAACACCATTGCTGGGTTGGATCCGATCTACATCAATGCTGGTTTGACACTTGCATGCACTGGTCTCGGCTGGCTTACAGGTCCTACGGTTGGCACTTTGATCTGGGCATTGTTGCACAGGAAGAATGCAAAGCAGATCGCACAGAAGGACCACGACTTCTACGAACACATCAAGAGGAACAGAGTCGACCCAACGAGACAGTCGGTGCAGAACCCCGTGCCAGATTACTACGGCGAGAGGATCGGAAGCATTCAACAGTATAGGCAGTGGTTGCGAGATCAAGCTGCTTTCCGAAGAAAGGCTGCACATGGACTCGAGCAAGATGCATAAATTCGCCCAACACAATCACTATAGTAACACAATGAAATGATATCCCACCTCAACTCTAACCACCCAGACGGCGGTGTTGTTCTCGTCAATCCGACTCAATAGCAGAACCAGCTCGGGTTGAAATCGTGGAATGGTGATCTGTATATTGCATTGGCAGGACATTCTTAGCGACCTTTTCTATCAGTCCTTATCCTTCCCTCTTCAAACAAATGTCTTGGTCTGAACGGCCATTTATCAAACATTCTCGCCAAGCATGCCCACTGAACATTGCTCAACTCTCCTACGATTTCGTCTGGCATAATCACCTCTTCTTGCTTAATCAGTCCTTTCTCCACCTGTTCAGGGCTGGTCATCTTGAGCACGTTTTGTCCACCTGGAGCGACGTGTGTTAGTGCATCACCGACAGCTTTGCTTCGCAAAATGAAAAGATTGCGCGTGATGAATTCGAAAGCTTCGATTTCGTCTGCTTTCACCAACGGATCTTTCTTTGGCGTTACTGTCATCATTACCATCCCTGTACGTGTGAGACCGGTCGAAGGATTGCTATTTGGGATCAGAGAGGTACCTGACAACGTGACTCGAGGACCAACACTCATTGTCGGTGGGAAAAAATGATGACCGTGTGGTTGAAGATGATGAGCGTAACGATGCACTTTGACATCAGCGAGACATTGGACGGTTGTACCCAGCTTACCACGCGAGACTCTGTCTCCCGCTGGAGCTAAGCATCTTTTCGCTAAGGATTCTCCACAGATGAACCCAAGTTGAATACGACCATGTCGAAAGAGCCAGATTCGACTTGCAATCGCGGTAATGATCTGTGCGAAAAGCTGCTCGCCATATACCGTGTTGGGAAGCTGGGCCAAGAAGATGATGGGTGAGAGCTTTTGCCAGCTCGCATCGGAATGAGGAGGTGGGACAAAGTTGTTGGTGGTGAAATCGACAAATGAACCGTCCGAGGTAGCTACGCGGTTGTTGAGATGTCCCAGCTTGCCTGATTCGATAAGATCGTTGTATGTTTCCCACGCATAGGCAGAGGCTTCGATCATATCCAGTCTGTCACCTGCACCTGGTCGTTGCTTGAGCTGCTCGAGCTTGCTCAGATAACACGGTGTTGACTCGAGCGCAATCAACTTTTCCACCTTTGGCAACTTGAGCAACTCGCTAGCAAACGTTCCTGGTCCCGGATATCCTTCGATGATCGTCACTTGTTCCCCCTTCCGTTCTCTGGCATTGATACCGAGCTTCGGGATGATCTCTTCGATCGTCGATCGGTTGCTGACAAAGTATCGATAGCTCGTCAGATCTCTTTTTGAATTCGGGAAGGCCGCTTTCCATTCGTCTCGTGGTGGAAGATGATCGTATGTCATCTCCGAGAGCAGATATTCCATGACTTCTGCGGTGAAAACTTCTTCATCGTTGCCTGCGGCAGCAGCTGCTCTTGCTGCGTCAAGCGCTTTTTTCTTTGCCAATCTTTGTTCGCCCTTTTCGGTGAGTTCAACGTTACGAGGTCGACCGAGCTTGGAAGGAGATCGAGGTGGCTCTTGTACCGCAGCGGCTGCCTGTGATGCTGCATCAGCGTCGACTGCTCCTCCAAGCGCTCTCCTGGTGCGCTTTCGACTGCGCAGGGGAACGCCGAATGTTTGCTTTGCTAGACGAGCAGCCTCGAGTTCCGCTTTCGTGCGTCGCTTGCGTTTGGGCTTTTCGGGCTCGACTTCAGCGGCGGCATCCCTTGCATCTGAGATACCTTGAGGCGTTGAGGAGGATGCTGATGAAGAAGCAAAGGCGGTACTGGTTCGGAACGTCCTTGATGAGGGTCCGGCTCGTGAGTGAGCCAGTGCTGTCGAGCGTGCAGCATTGTTCAAGTTGACGGCGGTACGAAAGCTGCTCGTCAGCTGCACAACCGAAGCGATCGTAGTCCTCGCTACTGATGTCATCATCGATAGCCTCCTTGAAAGCGTTGTCCAGGATATGTGAAGGAGAAAGGTCGATGTTGATGAGGAGGAGAAAGGGGAATGGTGTATGAATTGACGTTTTCTCCTTCTGAGATTTCTTGCCTGAGTTTTGATTTTCTCCACACCAAAAATCTGAAAAAGCGCTAAAAAAAAACTCGGGAAACGGAGTCGAACCCTTTCTCTCTCTTTGTCCTCCACCAAAACTCAGCTTCATACACCCCCACTCTCTTCCATTATTTCAACTATACAGTACACAGTACACACACCTTCCGAGCCACACACAGCAGGCTCATAGACTTGATCGGTGGACAAGTTGCCTGCTTCGCAATCATGTTCTCCTCCTCATCCCTCTCCGAAATGGACGACTCGTTCCGCATCCTATCCCTCCCTCCCACAGCCACCGAGACAGAGATCAAGAAAGCATACCGCAAGCTCTCCCTCCGCTACCATCCCGATAAAGCAGGTAAAGATGTCGATCCCGTCAAAGCTGCAGCTCGCTTTCACGAGATCAACCTCGCATACGAAACGTTGATGGACCCTGCTGCACGAGCTCGAGCGGTCCAACGTAATGCCGAAGATGCAGCCAAGCGAGAACGACAAGAGCAGTATGAAGGAAAGCGTCGGCAGATGGCAGACGAGCTCGAACGTAGCGAGAAGGAAGCATTGAAAAGGCGTCAGGATGCAGATCGAAAGGCAAGAGAACGAGTAGCAAAGATCGCAGAATTGCAAGAAGAGTCTCGACGCTTAGTCAAGAGGAAACAGGAGGAAATAGATGCAAAGGCGAAGCAGAAACAGGAAGCCAAAGCGGATAAGAGGAGAAAGGATGAAGACCAGGCAAAAGCTGAGAGAGAGCCAGAGCTGCATCCTCTTGATAAGACGGTGAGGGTGCAATTCCCTGCTTCTCAATTAGCACAGCTTGCAGGAACACCAGAAGGGTCACTTTCAGCGCCAGATGTTCCGCTGTCCACACCCCTGGCGAACACATTGGCGAATCAGTTTGGGAAACTAGAGCATCTGCAATTCCAGCTGCCTTCATCAACAAAGAGGATGAAGAGAGAGTTGATGGCGTTGGCCACGTTCAAGACGCTTCAAGATGCTTGGCAAGCAGTGGTCACTGGCAGCGAGATGCGTTGCACTGGGCTCCTGGAGGAATGCTACATCGGATGGGCCAACTATACAAAGGTGCAGCGTGGAGATGGCAGCGAAGGAAAGGAGAAGGTGTATGTGGAGCCGGAGAGGGTCAAGTGGTATAAGGAGCATGGTATTGTACGGCCTAGTGATGTTGGCCGTGTCCGACCGACGACTCGGTTGCACGCTGTGCATGTTCAAGACTCGAAGGCGGAGAAGGACACGAAGGGACAAGCAAAAGCAAACGGCGGAACGTCGTCGGCAGCAGTGTATTCAAAAGCTTACGAGGCACGAACACTGCAACGGCTTCGAGATGCAGCTCAACAGTCGTTGGGTGTACCCTCGCAACCTCAAGCTCAAACGGCGCAATAAATCAGCATCATCACCCATGTACTTGTATCATCAACACCAATATACCCGTTCACTTCTCGCAACCGTATTGCATATCGATCGTATTGCTCCTGTGAGACGAAGCAGTGTTCCATGTAACAGCAGTGAAGGCTGCATACATCATCGACGCTTCAAAGCAGCAAACCGCGCTTCTAATGAATCGTACTCTTCCTTGTCCGTCTTTTTCTGTGGTGATGCCGCTGTTTCTGCTGGCTTGGCCGTGCCGTTCTTTTCCTTGCCGTCTGTTGTTGCACCATCCGTATTGATTGTATCTTTCTTCTCCGCTTTTGCGTTTTCAACTCCTTCCTTGGCATCACTTGGTACCTCAGCCTCGACCTCCTTCTCCTCGTCTTCCTCTTGTGCCGCTTGAACCTTCGTCTCCGGCAGCAGCGGCGAAGAAAACGGCATACCATACGCTTTACAAATCTCAAAGATATACAAATCCACCAACTTTGCATCCGGTGTATCCACCAACAACTTGGACATGACTCTTTCTGGTACGCAACCATCTTTGTTATCCATCACATCTTGCGCGAACTCTCTACCGAACTTTGCCATAAGCATCTCTCTCAATACGTGGAGCTCTTTGAGTTCGGTACGTGGTGCAGCACGGATAATGGCGGTGAGAGCGGGAAGGATGCTGATGTCAGGTTCACGAGTGGGAAGATCGAGGAGGGCGAAACGAGCGAGGAGGGTTTCGGCGTAGAGTTCCATGAGTTCGACAAGTTCAAGATGAATGTCTTCAGAGATGATGCCTTCGGTTTTGATACGTGCTGTTTCGAGTTTGCCTTTTTCGACCAGGGCGGAGATGTCTCGACGGGCTTGTTTTGCCATTGCTTCCTACCATGCGCAAGGTGGTGAGAGGACAAGGTGTGGGTCAGTGGCTGCTATACAGACGCAGTTGTAGTAGTCTTTGGAACACTGGGTGGACTCGCCTTCTTCTCTTGTAGCATCTTACATCGTTGGATGGTGAGCTTGAGCTGCACTTTTGTGCGAGCTCCGTTGTACGGCACCATGGTCGTAGCTGAGAGCTGATGGATCTGTCGATGTTGATGTAGATCCTCTTGAAATGGTGTATTCAGGTGATTCGTGATGGATGAAGGGTGAAGGATAGGCTCGGCTGTGGAGAAAGAGCGTTCGCCGGAGAATTGACCGATATGCAGCATGGCCCAAGCATGCATCAACATCAAACAGCCCGATCCATCGGCATCAGAAGAAGTAGAGATGTCGATTCGATCCGATGGACGCGTCTTCGCGAGAGAAGAGAGGCGCCACGCCACTTTACTCGACAGAAAGCAAAGCCAAAACGCGCTCTCCCTTCGACACAACTCAGCCTTGGAGAAGCACACTCAACATCATACTTGTTCTTGGCTTCTGCTCACCAGCCTCCTTGAAGGACCAAAGCTGCACGTCAACACTGCCACGCTCGACTACTAGCAGCTTCTACTGAAGATGGCCTCCGCTGCAGTCATGGCCTCCTCTTCGGCGCTTCCCGCTGCTCGTCCCCCACCTCCTGACATGGACTTGGACGATGACCTCCCCGACAACGTCTTTACCTCAATCGACGAACGTGCCATTGAAATCCGTGACTCGTCCGATCCCATGTCGATGCTCAGCTTCTATCGTCGACTGTTCCCTTGGAAGCAGCTCTTCTCTTGGCTCAACCACGATCTCCCGCACATGTCGGCTACCAAGTGTTTCACCCATCGTGAATTCGCTTTCACTCTGCAAAACGAAGCCTACTTGCGATACAACTCGTTCGCATCAGCTGAAGAGCTCAAGAAGGAAGTGTGTCGTCTCAACCCGGCTCGTTTCGAAATCGGGCCTGTCTACACAGCCAAGCCCAAGGACAGAAAGACGGTACAAAAGGCCTCGTTCAAGCCGGTGCAGCGCGAACTCGTATTCGATATCGATATGACTGACTATGACGAGGTGCGAACGTGCTGTTCGGGGAAAGGCATTTGCAAGCGGTGCTGGGCATTCATTGCGGTAGCAGTGCAGGTTTTGGACGAGGCGCTGAGGCAAGACTTTGGATTCAAACATCTGTTGTGGGTCTATTCGGGTCGTCGTGGTATTCATTGCTGGGTCTCGGACAAAGAGGCGTTTGAGTTGGCGGATGATGCTAGAAAGGCAATTGTGGGCTGGCTCGAGGTGATCAAGGGCGGTGCCAATCAGGTTAAGAAGGTCGATGCTGGTTGGATGGGGAGTGCGGGTGCAAGGAGCTTGCATCCGAGTTTGCGACGTGCCATTGGCGGAGAAGGCAGCGAGAGTGGACCATTGAAGCTCGCTTTCGTCGATACAGTGCTCAAGGATCAAGACTGTTTCCGTTCGCCGGAACAGTGGAATGTCCTCTTGCAACTGCTCCCCTCATCTGAAGCGGAAGCGATCGAAAAACTCGGTTCGAAATGGGAGAGATCATCAAATCGATCCAGTCTGGAGAAATGGCAGGACGTGATGGAAAGTGCACAGCGAGCAGGCGAATTCAAAAGCGAACGAATCTGGCGTCCTTGTCTCGAAGACATTATCCTCCAATACACCTATCCGCGTATCGATGCTGAAGTCTCGAAACACCTCAACCACTTGCTCAAGTCACCCTTCGTCGTTCACCCAGCCACAGGAAGGGTCTGTGTACCTCTCAAACCGAGCAAAGTGTTCGACTTTGACCCCGAGAATGGCTGTCCCACCGTCGCACAGCTTCTTCGCGAACTGAATGCGTATGAAGCATCGCACAAGGAGGCAACAGCTGCTGTCAAGAGCAATTACAAGAACGAGCTAGCAACAGCAGCTGAGGGGTTGGGTGGGGGAGCAACACTGAAGCAGGATTGGGAAAAGACGAGCTTGCGTCCATTTGTTCAGCTGTTCGAAAAGCATTGCAATGCGATTGCTAAAGAGACGCGGGCGGTGAGACGAGCTCAGCAGGAACAGAATGCTACCGATTTCTGAGCTGCTCTTTCTCCATTGTCGCTGATACAGTATACCCCGCATACGATCATTGTTTCTGTTTCTGCGATCTGCTCTGTATCATAGTCTTGGCCGCATTCTCATCCCTTGCCATGCCATGTCAATTGGAGAAGAACGAGGGTTTGCATGTGTGTTTGCATCAGTCAAGCGCCAGATGATGGCGTGCTTTTGATGGGTCGCGCTTTTCTCTCTTTGGCAAGATGCCTTTTTTCGGGTTGCGCTGTGCGTGCGCTTAGACGCGACACACATCCCGAACACGCCCAGAAGATCGTCATTTCGTTCCACCATCTTGCCTTTCTTCTTCCGGCTTTTTCCTTCACCTATTTCACCCTTTCATCATCATCATCATTTGGCGCTTCAGTCTGGCTGACTCTTGACCTTTATTCTAAAAGTGGTATTCTCCTCATCATTATCGCAGCAACCGAGTGAGGTTCAGCGCCAAGCCTTATTTGGCGGATCAAGACCCGTTCGTTCGTTTCCTGCATATAAGAAGCGCGTTGGGCTGCGCTCTTCCACCTTCTTAGCATCCCCGCATCTCGATCCACCATGTTGTCTCCGGAGCAAGTTGCGCAGGACGAGGAGATCTTCCGCCCTGACGGTTTCATCAAGATCCCTCGTTCCGATGGCGATCCCAACTATGGTCCACCCAACACTACCGTTCCCGGTGAGGGCGAGACGGAAGTCAACTACTACCATGTCTTCAAGCGTGAGGAGAAGCGTCACGACAACTGGCGTGCCGCTCTAGGAGAACAACTCGCCCAGCACTTCAAGCTTCCACCCACATCCCGCAACAAGGCCAAATGGAAGCTGTACGACTTTCCAATCAACTACACATTTACAGAGCAGCGCAAAGGTCCCGCCAATGATCCGCGTACCGACCCTTACCTCTTTGGTAGCACGTCTCATCGGTTCCGTTCGACAAAGGAGACGGTGGATCACCTTGTGTGGTTGTTGTTGGATCCTGAAATGAATGTTGCCAACTGTCGATGCAGGCACTGTCACAAGGGACCTCGTGCTTCTACGGGTACTAGCACACCGAAGAAGGCGGCTGCGGGTACGAAGCGCAAGGATCCTGCTACTGCATCTGCTGCTGCCAACGCTGGTCGTCGCGGGAGGAAGTCGCAGAATGGGGACGAGGCGGAACCACAGTCTCTGACTTCGATCATTGTGCGCGGCGTTGAAATAAGTCGTCTTGTGCCCGGTGTCTCTATCGCATCGGTGCCGCAGCGCGATCAGGAGGTGATGCACGAATACAAGCGCGGAGAGAAGGAGAGGTTCAGAGTTGGTGAGGTGGTTTGGTGCGAACTTGATCAGCCGGTGATTGATCCCACAGAATCAGCAAGGAGGATCACAGCTTGGCCGGCGGTGGTGCTGGACCCAGCGATCGAGTTCACCACCATGCTCGGGTATGATGATGATCAAGATGATAACAAGACGAGTCTGGAAGCTGTCTCTGCGCCTCCAAGACGTGCTGCTTCACCGCCGACGATCGGTGGGTCAACGCAGCAAACCATGTCGTATCAGATCACGTTCGTTGGCACTATGGAGAAAGTCAAAGTGCCTGAATCTTGCTTGTCGCCTTACCTAGTCGGGTTGATTCCCCAAGAAATCATCGAAAGTGACCTCGGTACGCGCGACGACCATCCTTGGCTGTTCACACCGAACGAATATCCGAATATGAATCTTTCGCGGCAACCTCATCTTCCACCACCGGATTTTACCAAGGCAGTGGTTGCTTTCGGATTCGCCGTTGAGTCGGTTGCTTCGATCCGCAATCTGTACAACTTGACAGACGCCTACTCTGGATCCGATACGCCAGAAGGTGTTTTGCGAGATCTAGGTGCCTCGAACGAAGCGCCTCAAGGCATGCGATATTATCAGGGTATCTATTTCGGTCTCGAACGGATCTGGGTTGGCGACGTAGTCAGACTCAAACTTTCCAACAACGATATTAAGAAGTTGCAGCGTCAGCTCAATTCCACGCTCGTTGCGGAGAAGCCACCTGGTGCACCTGATCCGCCAGCGATCATTCTGGACGAGGAAGGGTCGTACGTTCTCCAGCTAGCAGCTATCTATGAAGATCCTAAGGTGCCGAAAACGGTCCGCGTTTCAGGCGAGATTCACCAAATTATGCCTGCTTCCAAGTATAATTCGATCAAAGCCGAGATCGATGCCAGTGTGAAAAGGCTCGAATCGGATGAAACTCTTGATGCAGCAGCTAGGCAGGAAGAAGCGAAAGCATTGGAAGCAAGGTTGCCAAAACCGTCGATTTTAGCTGGTAAACCAGGGTTTCCTCCCATGCCACCTCTACCTCAAGGATTTGTGATGATTTCGTTAAGCGATCGATTGCAGTCTCGAATTCCACGCGAGACGACGCTAAGTATTGGGCATGTAGCAGGAAGGATCTATCCTTCGCTGGGTATGCATTCGGATGGACCTAGAGTGGTGGAACAGATCAAGCAGAGGCCAGCGGATAAGAAGTTGGCTGCGGATGAAGATAGTCAGATTGAACTAAGGGCTCGGTTGAGTGTAGCGGGATTGTTGAGTGGATGTGTTAAGGCGATGAGAGTTACGCTTCATGCTTGGACTAGAACGGCGGCGTTTAAAGGAGGGTTGGCTTTGGCGAGAGATAGGTTGCAGAAGGTACTAACGGGAGAGTGGGAAGAAGAGGAGGTGGTGGAGGAGAAACAAAAGACTCCTGCCAAGAAGAAGGCTAAAAGCTCAGCTACAACGGTGGATGAAACTCCGGTTAAGCCTTCAGAACAACAGCAAGGGAGTGGCGGGGTGGAAGCAACTCAGTCGACAGCAGTGGAGCAAGCAACACAGTCTCAGCCGGTGCAAGTGGAGAAGGGAGGGGCAGAGGTGGAAATGCCACCTTGTTCCGAAGATGAAAAGCCACTAGCACCTGGTTGGGTTCCAAGAAAGTCGAGAAATTTAGGAAGTTGGTATTATGTTCATACCGAGACGAAGAAGACTCAGTGGGAGAGGCCTACGCTTTGAATCCTTCCGAGCTAATCTGTACAGTACGATCTCCTATGTCAGTGATTTCAGAGTTGACTCTGTGCAACGCATCTAAAACGGCTGTGTGAGAGAAGCAACAGGGATGAATCGGGAAGCATGCGATCGGGGTTATTGCACGCGTCCAAACCCAACAACCTTCTCTCTCTCTGTGTGTTTGTGTGTGTGTGTGTTTCGTAGGTCGACCACGCAAGCAGATTTAATGAAGAGACGCTTCCGCCATCTCACACGGGTAGCTTTACTTGTTCCAACAACGAGTTTTGGGCTCGAACACACTTGGTTCGTTTCTTGCACGTCGATTCATCGATTCGGGACGACGTTGTTGCTACTACCTTGCACGATCAGCGCTGTCTAGGAGGGCAAATCACGGCAGCCGTTACGAGCATCATCGTCTGTAGACGGGCATAACCAGCAACTCAGCATTGCAGTACCTATCACGGATCAGAAGCTTGGGTTGGAACCAGGATCAACCAACTTATCAAACGGTGCTCTTGCAGAACAGTGAGACATCAGGGCGAGTCTGGAATCGGCTACAGCTTTTCCATCAGGCTTCCGACGTAGTCGACCTAAGGAATCCGACAGTAACGATCATCACGATCATCTCATACTGTTCTTGATCCAACTCAGCTCGACAACAAGTCACTCTGCGTCCTTCTGTTCGGTCTCGTATCTTTCCGGCTCGCCCTCTCTCTCTTCAGTCTCCTTTGCACGGTTCTAGCACGCAACAAAGCGCACCAACTCCAGTAACACCGGAAACTTCAGCTAACTCATCAGATAGCACCGATCGTAACACGTACTACGTGAAACACTTTACGACCGCAAACGGCACTTGGGCAATCGCAAAGCAACCTTATCATGACTTCGACTCCAATTCAAAAGGTTCGTCCACCCACCCCATGTCCAGCATCTCCCTACCCTCCACCACGTCCATCTCACTGTATATACTGACTCAACCCCTTTCCCCCCCCCCGCCTTCCCTTTTGCCTGGCAGTCGGTCCCACTCACATGTTCAGGCCACACTCGTCCAGTAGTCCATCTTGAATTCTCCGACCTTCAAGACGATGGAACGTACTCTCTCCTTTCTTCTTGCAAAGATGGTAATCCAATGCTTAGAGATTGGCTCGGTGATTGGGTAGGCACTTTCTTGGGTCATAAAGGTGCTGTTTGGTGTGGAAAGCTTTCTGGTGGAGATGCATCTATTGCTGTTACTGGTTCTGCAGATTTTAGTGCCAAGGTATGGGATACTTTTACGGGCGATTGTTTACATACTTTTCCGCATAATCATATTGTAAGGACTGTGGCGATTCAGGCGGAAGGGAAAAGGGTTGTTACTGCTGGACATGAGAAGAAGTTGAGATTGTTTGATCTGAATAGACCGGATGCTGAAGCGGAGCTTTTCAAGATGCAAGGCGAGCGAGGGGGAGGGGGATTGGCGCATGAAGGAGTTATCAAGAGCAGTGTTTGGCATCGTGGATCAGTGGAAAACACAGTCGTTTCTGCAGGCGAAGATAAAACGATTCGATGGTGGGATACCCGCAGCCTTTGCCAAACTCATTCCATGACTTTCAACGATCCGATTACTTCGATGGAACGTTGCTCTTCCATCCTCGGTGAACTACTCACCGTTACAAGTGGAAACGACGTTTACTTTATCGATGCTTCCACACGTCAAATTCACACCAAACACTCGCTCTCTATCCCGGTTTCTTCAGCTTCTCTCCACCCTACCCTTGCAGATCGTTTCGTAGCGGGGAGCAGCGGAGATGGTTGGGTCCGAATCTACGATTTTCAAACCGCCAGAGAAACAGAATTGCACAAGGGACACCATGGTCCTGCCCACGCGGTAAGTTATAGTCCAGATGGAGAAATGTCCGCAAGTGGAAGCGAAGATGGAACTATCAGATTGTGGCAAACTTGGCCAAGTAAGAAATATGGATTGTGGACGTAAGGTAGAACGATCCAAACACACTACGAGTGTTAGTACCGCGTTCGAACAGCAGGCAAAGATGGGAAAGACAGTCGCCTTCATAAACCGCCGCGACCTGGACGAAGCCCGCTGTGTTTCGGCGGAAGAGAGGTGTTTGTGCATGCAGTATGGTTGTGTGGAATCTCAATGTCTCGAGATGATTTTTTTTTTTTTTTTTTTTTGGTGATGCTGTGTGTCTGCCTTCAGATTTGTGACTTTACAACATGGAGCTGAAACGAGTGGAAAAGCCGTCACCAGTTGAATGATAGCAAGACAGCTCATCCTCCAGACTCGAGCTTCCTCACTTGATCCACAGACTGATTAAAAGAAACCTTTCAAAGAAAAAAGGCTACCATTTCATACATCTCGAATCCGTATGTCAGAAAAAGGGGGATGATTAGAACCATTTGGAGCCGATATCGCCAACAACTTTTCTAACTCGATCCATTGTCGGAGGCTTTGTATATTTTGGTTGGTCCTTTTTCAACACTTGTTTAAAGATGCTAGAGATGGTTGGGGCGGATTCGGGAGTCCATTTTGCTCTCCAGAAGTGAATTCCTGCCGGTTCTAAGCGATTTCGCTCCACAAATTCGCGCAGGTTCAAGTTGTGTCTATCACTCTCACCCAACGAGGGAGAAGAGGGTTGTTGGAAGAGTAAGGTAGTGTAGCGGTGATAGTTTGTTCCCTGTTGCGGATGGGGAGGGATATAGTTTAAGATCATGTTGGAGCAAAGGTCGATGGTGGGAGAGGTGGTGGCGGAGAGAGAAATGTCGGTTTTCAGCGCGAGGAGCGAGGTTTTGTACGATCGAGTCTCTTGACAAGGTTGATCAGGATCAACGATTGCCAAGGTGTATTTCTTTTCTTCTGTATGAAATACGTTTACCTCTACTTTTGGAGGGTTTACCGAATCTTGCACCGGAACAAACACCCCCGCCAAAACATCTCCACCATCACTCTTGTGATCTGTATATCCACTACCTTGTCCAAAGCTGAGTTGTACGTCAACGGTGGGCGTGATTGCCGCCAACACATCCGGGAAAATGTGCATCAGCGTACACCTCTCGATGAGCTTTGCTAGTACACCAGAATCTTTTCTCCAGACTCTTTGCCTCAAGTGTCTAAAAGTTGGGTTGGACGCATCGTAAGTGGTGGGAGAAGAGGACTGGAATGCAGCAAGGAGGGAAGGGTCGTTGATGGATGCTGCGATCTCGAGTGATTCTTTCAATGCGGCTTTGTCGGTGGACGAGAGGTGGGGGTAATCGCTATCAATGGTGGAGATGCGGGACCGAAGGGAGTTGGAGTGGGAGCAAAGGAAGGAGAGGGCTTCGTCGTATGCTGGGAGGATGCCAGGTTTGAGGAGAGGTTGCCATGCGGTGGAAGCAGTGGTAGATGAAGAGGAGGAGGCATTAGAGCAAGAGACCGCACGAGCAGCAGAATGCGAGATGCTGCGGGGGTTGGCAGCAGCAGAGCGCAGGGCTGACCTGACTGCTATTCGAGAGGCGGTGGCCATCCTGAGAATAGTTTAACCTGAGATTTCGGTGTGGTAGGTGGTGATGGTGAACACAAGTGTTGGCGAGCAACGTTGCGAAAAAGTGTAACCTCGAAAAAAACAAGTCGGGAAACGACTCCTTCTTCTATCCGCACGAAAGAGGAGCCCTTCCAGAACCTTTTTCCGTTTGGTTTTTATTCTTTCTGTTCTTCAGAACGGTGTAACAAAAAAGAAGAAAAAAAGAAATGGCAGAAATACGGGCAGACGTGAGGTGGAGGCCAGCTCTTCTTATGCTGATGGAACTCAAAGCGTGGCCTTTTTGAGAGATGAATCACCGAGAAGGAGAGTGTATGAGCTCACTGAAGCATCACCCTCGTACAACGCACTCACAAACCCTTATCTAGGAGACCCTTCTCCACCCCAACCCTCCTTCGCTCCTTCGCTCCTTCGCTCCTCCGTTGCACCATCTCAATCACACATTCCAACTTACAATGAGACTTTGGCCGATCTCATTCTTCCGTCAACAAACACTTGATACTGCCACTGTTTTCTCTTTGCTCGCTCGAATTTCGCTCCCTCCCTCCACTGCTTCTGCTGTACACCTCCCTGCTGTAGTCGGTAGTTCGGCTCTTGTCAGCTCTTTTTTCGTCAGTGTCAACGCAGCAGCTGCTCCTATTGGTGGTGTTTCCGCAACACAACGCAACTTCAGACTCGGTAAACCAGCCGCACACCTCTCCTCCTCCAACCCTTCCTCCCAATCCTTCTTCTCAACCGCCGCCATGAGCTCCTCACCAACCATGCCTCAATCCAACGACTTCGAACCCTATACCTCTCAACCACACATCGATCCCACTCCCGAAACCGCTCAATTGATCAAAGATGCGATGGATCTGTTCTCTGCCCAACCTTGCCCCACTATCTTTTCGCGTTCTTGGTCACCCAATGCCATTTTCGCAGATCCGATCTGTCACGCTCAAGGTTCTCGTCAATACCTAGCTCAATGGTACGGAATGCCAGCTGCCTTCTCCCAAAGCGAAACTTTGGCTTGGAAACTCGTCAAACAAGAACCGGCCGAGGTGCAGTATGCGCAGAAGCAAAGATACAAGCTCAAAGGATTCCGATTCCTAAAGGAAATGGTGAGTACCGTGGTTATCGAGAGAGATGCAAACAACAAAGTTACTAGATTTGAGGATAGGTGGAATCATAAACCCCTCCGAGGCGTTTTAGCTTGGCCCTTGAGGAGACTGAATGCGCTCACATTGCCTTGGCTTGTACGAGTACCGAACGAGGCAAAAGCTGCTGTTAGTCACAAGGATCTCTGATGTTGTTCGTGTTGGCTTGTTGAATATGTGATTCTAGCGTGCTCAGCAGAAAGCATCGAGAACAGCTATATCAAGTAAAACGTTGGAATATTGTGAGCCATTGATTGTGACCCGATGATTGAACTTGAGAGGTTGCAACCCATTGTCCAACGATGTTGCTCTCTCGGTGAGATATACGCTTTTATTGAAATCCGTTGATAGCGTCAACTTTCTGCGTCATTTCTTTGGAGATCTTCCTGATCTGGGTATCATCATATTGCATGGGTATCAAACTATCACCAACCGACAAGACCAAAAACAAGGAAAACTATATCGTCAGCATCCCATCCTTCATCTCTACCCACTTCGTCAAAGCAAAGGCAAGATCTCGGAGGGAATGAGGGAGTGTGGATTCAGAGTAATGCCCTGAAAAATGGGTTTAGTGGCAGGGCGGATTCGCCATGACATTTTGTACGAAGACCGTCGTGATTGTTGATAAGGCTCATCATATGCACTCTCCCCTTGCCTTCTTACCTCTTGCTTTCGCTTTCGCTGTTCTGCTTCTTCCGAACTCTTTCTAAACACTTACCTTTTTCCATTTACTCTCCTACTTCGACCAAGTCGACAGGCGTGAGGAATTCGGTGGTGGGGTATATCTAAAGATGCGCAGAAAATAGAGCAATCCAAATGTGAGTGATTGTTCTTGCATCGACAAGCTACCGCTGCGCAGGCTTGGATCAAAGAAAGGAAGGTAGAAAAAGAGCTCATTAAACAGCCTAAAAAGTATCCATCATGGAGCAAAAATCGGACGGTAATTTCCAGCATCTCCCCCCCGTAGAGGGGATGATACAAATGTAATCTTCGCTCTTCTACCTTCCCCCTCTTACCCAAACTCCTCAACCTTTACATAACGTGAGGTTCGACTTACTATTTATTCCTCTTAATTCCATACCTCTTGTGAGAAGGATTCTTATGAGGAGGGTTAGGATGGAACGAGGTAATTCGGCGGAGAGCCTCGTCCATCTCTTCCACAAGCTCTGACATCGTCCGACCATAGGCACTGGGGCTAGCAATAAGCATAATCACTCGTTTGCGCAGGTCGAGGACCCTCGAAACATCTTCCCCCGTTGCTTGACGGTGGTGGATTGCGGTTCGAAGAGCAGAGACAAGACGTGTGCGTGTTCGATGTCGAATAACGGCTAGTTTGTGGATTCGTTTCTTTGTTGACATGACAAAGATGCGCATAATCGGACGTTGATCTCTGTCCGAAGTCGGGAAAGTCGGACAAGGGGAAAGTGGTTTCCATCGATCTTCGTCCCCTTCGTTTCGGGAGGTGGAGGGAGAGGTGGAAGCAAGATATAAAGGCGACCTAAGATGTCGTCTTTGATGAGTAGCCGGATCGACCGGTAATGGTAGCCAGTGTGGTATCAACCTTGTTTCGTCCAGCTGGCCCTCGTTGTCGGTGAGATGACGAGGAAATGACTTGAGTATCATGGTGAAATCGTCGCAGTGAAAACTAGGATCGTGTCGATTTGGGACGAAGAAGCTTCCCGCTGACTTGTCCAAACTTCCATGTGGTAGTGGTTTGAGCTACAATTGCGCAAAGAACGAACATGTAATGTCAGGTACTCCTGTCTTGCTTCATCTACATCAGTAAGAATGTTGAGAGAAAGAACAAAGAGATAGGAGTGCGAAGGGGAATGTGGCCAAAACCCTAGGTTGTAGCCTCAAACAAGCATTGGTACATAGTACCTCACTCCAAGTGCTATGAAATTAGGGTGCCAGCCCAAGTACATTCATCCCAGCACTAACCCCCCTTTCGCCCCCCTACTCCACTCTCGAAAGAGTATCGCAAAAAGAGGGGAAATGAGGGAAAGCGCAAACACAGGCGAAGAGGTGACAAGGGCACATGAATCTAGGCAAAGCCGCCGCCAGGGTTATAGCGTTTTTTACACTTCCACTCGCCCGTCGGTAAAGACAGGCTCATGGCTTCCTCATATGTCGAGGATGTCGCTCCCAATCAGACGATATTGTGCTAAGGACGCGGTACGAGTAGAACTCAACCGCGCCACGTGCACCGGCGCCAGTCACATTGCTATGACCAAGAGGGGGAAAAGAGGGCAGGAAAGAGGAAGGGAGAGATGAGTGATGCTTACCAGAATCCTACGATCAGCTGTAGGTGTAGAAGTAGACTGTGAAGACACCATCCGAATCGGCAACTTGGACACCGAAGAGAGCGATGAGAATAGCGTCGTTCTTCGAGCCGCCCGCGCTGGCAACTGAAGAGTAGAGCGCACGAATTGCATCGTGTCTCAACCGTCGTCTATACATGCCCCAACAAGATAACCAACAACAGTAGGACAAGCTGTCAGCAACCCGAGCGTCTCCAACATATATGTCAAGAGTCACCAAGAGAGCGCTTTGAATCCGCAGCAACATGACAGCGGCTGAGCTGAGAGAGCAATGTTGTTTTCGACGTAGAATCAGAAAGCTTTGCGAAAGTTAACGCGAACCAAGACCGCGAGACTCTAGTTTGTAAAATGCTATAGCATCCTTTTGGCCGTCGATATGCCCTCTCTTCGCTGCTGCTGCCATTTCCAAAACCGTAGTTTGATGATGGATACACACCTGATGAGAGACGGTCACACTCGCTCGAAAGCACCAAGAAGTGCAAAGGTGGGGGAGGGGTATAGTGCAAGTTGTGCTTCTATCAAGCCATAGTCCAATATCACAAAAGCATCGAGCGAGTCAGTACTAATGTTTGGTCTGATGGAGCAGTGACGAGACTGTTGTATTTGTGTACGGTTCTGATCATCTGATTCGTGTATAAATTTCTGATTGGATACGCAATCACGGACATCATGCGTTTGGGTTGTTTGTAATC
Organism: Ustilago cynodontis; assembly: GCA_928865425.1. NCBI lineage: Eukaryota > Fungi > Basidiomycota > Ustilaginomycetes > Ustilaginales > Ustilaginaceae > Ustilago > Ustilago cynodontis. The sequence goes on from CAKMXY010000011.1 coordinate 740,928, forward strand.
CTTCGAGAACGGGGGGGGGAGCCTCGCCGATGGAAGAAAGACACTTACGAAGAGAGCCAGACAGGAGAATGATAGTGCTATGTCGTTGCGAAGAGGAAGGTGAGGTTGCACCGACCTGCGGGCAGACCTTCGACCATTGTTGGGAATAGTATTCGTAGTGAAGAAAGAAGCGATTGTTCAGAACAAGTTGTTGATTTGTGCCCATTTTTTTCGAGAAAAACTGCGGTTGCAAGTCGCTTCGCTTCTTCTTTCCTTCAAAATTCGCACGAGAAAATTCGGTTTCGAGTCACGTGATCGACGTTGAGCAAAAACATTCAACATTGTTACACCGTCACTTGCATTCACTTTCGACTGCGAACAAAAAAGGGTCAAAAGTGAAATTTGAGCATCATCATCAGTCAAATTTTGAGAAGAAAAATGTGCTCTCTCTCTCTCTTGGCCACCTCGACTCCACCTTCCACACACCATCACCACCATCCCACCTCACCTCACACAATACATAGCAAATATGGCAAAAGACGAATCTAAAAAGGACAAAAAGTCCAAGCGCAAGTCCGAGGTCTCCGCCATGGAAATCGACACTGACATCGACGCTACACCCTCTAAGAAGGACAAGAAAGACAAAAAGATCAAAGTCGAAGTCGACCTCGAAGCATCCGATGATCAAGACTCTTCCCCCTCTTCCACCTCGGCCAACATTTCCGAAATAGCTCAACCTCTTGCTGAAGCCAAAATGAGCAAGAAATTGTTCAAACTCACCAAGAAAGCTTCCAAATCTCGCGGTCACGTCAAGCGAGGTGTTAAAGAAGTCGTCAAAGCTTTGCGAAAGGGTGAGAAAGGTCTAGTTGTTCTCGCAGGAGACATCTCTCCGATTGATATCCTAAGTCATATTCCGGTCTTGTGCGAAGATACAAGCAACCCATACATTTTCGTCGACAGCAAGGAAGCATTGGGAGCAGCAAGTGCCACAAAGAGACCAACTAGTTGTGTTATGATCGTTCCAGGGGGTGGGAAAAAGGCGGCTGCAAAGGGAAAGGATGCTACAAAGCCAAAGCAAGATTATGCCGACGATTATGCCGGTCTGCATAAACAGGTTCAGACTTTGAGTGATAAGGTCGCTCTTGCTATCTGAACCCTCTCACTCTCTCGCCACAACGCTGCCGCAGCCACGATCACGCTGCTATTCACACCCGATCTCGCATTCTCTTTACTTCTCGGCGCACGACTCAGCTTTTCCAGTTATACTTGTACATTAGATCCTCTAGCTTTTCCCGCCTAAACGGCGGCCAGTCAATCATATCTGGCTTTCGCGGTTTTCAGCATCCCCACACAAGGCAGACTTGCTTCTCGTCTGTGCAAACATTCGCGCTTTGCACAAGTTCACCGCGCTTTTCTTCTCAGCAGGGTCTTGGATCAGGTGATTGACATTCTTGCCCGTTGCCTAGCATACAGCAGCACCTAAAACACACTGAGCATTCTCACACCAAAGACTTGCCAATTACCTTTGCGATCCACCCGCATGTAACTTCTTGAGCATCCCCTCAGCACTAGATCCAGACACATTCGAAAAGCCTGACACTCCTCCACCAGACTCCGGCGTTCCCTTATGATCCTGAGCCTGCCCGCTTTCATCCTGCAGCGGCGCAATAGCCTGGAAAAGCGAAGGTCGAGATTGCGAGTTCCTCCCAAACGTCTGTTTACCTACCGTCTCCGCCTCTCGTGCACCCTCCTTTCCGCTGCTCGGTCCAAAAGGTGGACCTTGCACAGCCTGTGCTGCGGCACCAGTGAACCTGCCCAGAGTCTGGCTTAGGAACGAAGGCTTCTGTGTCGATGTAAGCCCTGGACGAGCTGAGCTTGCCGTTGTGCCAAAACTCGGAGACCGGAAGACTGACTTGTTGTTCGATGATGATGGTCCAGCTTCATCAGATGGTTCAGCTCCAACACGCGGTGAAGACGGTCCGGCTAACGAGCCAGAAGAGGAGAAAGACGAAGGGAAAGCACCCGGAACAGCGTGCGTGGTGGTCACCACAGTGGTCGCGACAGACGACGACGATGAAGCTTGTCTGCGATGATATTGGCCTGAAGAGCCAGCCGTGTCAAATACAATACTACGGCCGTTGATTCGGATTCCTCCCGGCTGGTTCGATGTCGATGCAGTCAAAGTTGACCAAGCAGTACGTTGAGAGGCCTTAGATACTGCATCGCTAGGCCAACGCTGCACTTTGGGTGGCGGCGTCTTTTCACTTTGACTCGTTGGTGTTTCTTCTCCTCCCTTGGCTCCAGTCGCAGACGAACTGATGTACAAACTAGACTTGCGTCGAGCCTGAGCATGTCCGAGTGTGCCCATTCCATCTCGGTCAGCTGGCAGCGATGCAGGACCAGGAGATTGCGAAAAGGGGTTCGAGACCGCCGTGTCGACCAGGTCAGACTGCAGCGACGGTCTTGCGATGCGAATTGCAATGCCTTCAGATCGGCTTTGAGAAGCAGGTGCAGAAGTCACACCTCGACCATCGAGCGACTTGGAGTCAGGACTCTCGTTTCCACCCTGACGTCTCGCAGCACGGCCAGAAGGAGAAGAAGCATGTTGTGCTCGTCCTGCCATATCCCCGCGGCGCTTGTTGGGAGCACGACCAAAAGCTGGCGCCATCGTCGCGTGTTCGATGAGCGTCGAACGATGGCTCGTGGAACCTGTCGTGCTCGAGTTGTCACCATCGTTTCCACTCGCGATATCACGTTTGCGCGAGTTTGCCTCTTCAGCGATGCCCGTGATACTACGTGAAGGCCACTGTGTTGCGTTGGCTGAAGCCGAAGAACCAGCCCTCCATCTCCCTGGTCCGCCACTGCTGACACCGCTTTCAGCTCGAAGAGACGAAGCAGGCGAAGTGCCTCGCAGCGCACGTGTCAACGCAGACGTCGATGAAGCAGATCTCGGCTCCGCACTCGAGGTCTGTGGCTGAGCTTTGTCCTCACTCGCGTCTGTAGACTTTCTCTTGTCCGCGGAAGCGGGGCCGGCAAAGACAGCCGCTGATGCGATGTGGGGTGAAGATTCAGGCGTCTGCATGGGTGGCGTCGACTGTTCGGCCAAGTCAAGCTTGTCTGACTGCATGGAAAAGCCGCTGGTCTGAGCTGCATGATCGTCCTCCTGAGCGTCTGTTGCAGCCTTCGATGTTGCATCAGCGTCGACGCCGGCCGCCTCGTCCTTGAGGTCTGCAGGCTCTTCAGTGAGCCGACGTGTGCTCGAACTCGGCCCAGACTGATCCGCCGCCGTTGACATCGTCTTGCTTCCAGTCAAAGCACTCTCACTCTGACTCCTGGGATGACTTGTGTTTTCCTTCTTATCCACATGCCGCCCATTAGCGGTCTTGCCATCGTTGCCACTTGTTCCAATAGCAGCAGATGAGCTCTTTCGGCTACGCAAGGATGGAGGCGCTGAGCTGTGTCCAGTATACGTCTCCACATCGAGCAGGAAGTATCGTACACCCTCAGGCAGCTTGAAGGGGTTAGCGTCCTCTGCCGTCTCGCCCTTCTCTTCCGTCTTCGCCTCGCCGGCGACAGGAACGACTCGATCATTGATCGTAGTGATGCGAGCAACAATCCACTCCTTGGTCCGTAGTTGTTCGGCAAGCGGGCCTTGAGCATTGAGAAAGAAGTGAGGAAAGCTGATGTTGAAAGCAGCCCAGGGCTTGGAAGCGAGATTCGAGTTTCGCGTGGGCAAGAACAGCGCCAAGTCGCCAGGCTGGAAGTTGCGGACAGCGATCTTCTCCCGAGCAGCAGCATTGGCTTTGGTGACTTTGTCGTTGGCTGACTTCCACGCCTTCTGCCATTTGCGGACCAAAATGTTGAGTGACTCGAGCTTGCCTTTGACTTCCTCGTACATTTCGGCGACGTCGAAGGCTCGCAGCGCCTCGAGGGTTGTGTCGAAGCTGGCACCCTCTGCCTCTGCGTCGAATGTATCGAGTGCGGCCTGTCGTTGCGATTCCGACATTTGGGAGACAGAGAGACTGCCGGTAGAAGCTGCAATGGCCCGTTGAGCCGCTACAGCTGCACCCGACAAAGATGCCAGCGCAGATGTTGAGGCGGTGCTATCCCTAGTCTTCGGCGCTGCTGCACTCGAAGACGATGCTTGACGAGACGAAGAATGTGTCGGCATCGCGCGGACTGTTTTACGCAGCAGACTCGTCTTAGCCAGCAAGCCACGAGTGCGTTCAAGTAGCTGCTGTCGACTCGCCTCCGCTTCCCTACGAGACGCTTCAGCCTCATCCGCAAGCTCCTTGGCACGGTCCATTTCCTGAACGATTTCCTCGTGCGCCACATCGGCAGCGCGCAGCTGACCACGCAGAAGCTCGATTGCTTCGCGATCCGGAATGCGACTCTGCTCGGCCCGACTTGCGATGGCAGTCTGCTTCTCGAGCAGTTGCTCTTTGGTATCCAGATCAGCCTTGAGCGCTCGAACCTTTTCTTCCAAAATAGCACGATCGCCATCGGCCTCTGCGCGGTAGGACCGGATCTGTCGCTCTTTAGCAGCTTCCACCTCAGCAGCAGCTTCTCTTGCCTTTGCAGCCTCGGCGTGGGCATTCGATAGCTGCTCGGTAAGCTCATCAATTCGAGCTTGAGCTGTACGCAGCTCGCCCTCAACGCTGGATCCTTCGCTAAGCAAAGCCTCGATGCGCTTGCTTGCATCGATACGTGCACTCTTTGCCTCCTCAAGTTCCAGATGTAGCTCTTGCGCCTGTGCTTCGAGCTCAGCCACGCGATCAGCATCCTCCATGGCTTCCTGCCTTGCTTCGGCTTCGGTCCGATGACTCTGCTCCAAGTCGCGTCGGAGCTGGTTGACCTCGTCAACCATATTGAGTCGACGCTCGCGCTCGAGCTCCAAGTCAGCGTCTAGCGTTTCGATACGGCTTTGAGCCTCCCGCTTCTCTGCCTCGAGCTTGTAGACATCTGACTTGCCTGCTTCGACTTGACGCTTCAACGTCTCGATCTCTGCTTTGAGACCCAAAGCGCTTGTCTCGTGATCAGCCTTGAGCGTCCTCTCTGCCTCCTCTTTGGCCGCCTTCTGAGCAGCAAGCTCGCGTCGAAGTTGTGCCATCTCCTCAGTGTTTGCTGCGGCGAGTGAAGCAGTGAGGCGTTGGTGTCGTCGCAATCGTTTCCGAGCGCGGATAGAAGTATCTGATCCGCTTTCTTCTCCTTCATTTTCCGACTTTTCCTCCTCTTCATCTTGGTTGAGAAGCTGCTGATGGACAAGATTGACGAATTCATCGTCCAAGTCCTGCAGTGCGGCCGCAAGCGCTTGCAATGCAGCCTTGACCTCCGGAATCGGGCTTGCACCGCCATTGCCATCGTCGAACTCTTCGTCTCGCAGTCGAAGATCGACGTGATCTAGCAGCTCGTACAGTGCTTCGAGGTCAGGCAGTCCTAGATCTGCCATGCCTTCGCTGCTCACACGGGGAGTGGTGATCTCCAAGCTTGGTGGCTTATCTTCCATCCCTTTGACCTCCCATGGCAAGAGCGAAGAGATGTCGGTGCGATAGAACTGCCTTCTCTTCCACTCGGAAGCTGACACTTTTGCCATCAGCTCCGCCAGCGACTGTGACTTGCCGAGAAAGTGCTTTGCAAACTCTCGTCGACGTACGACTTCGACAACCGTGGCACCGTAGGCCCATAGCATGTTCTTAAGGCGATGCAGATGCTTGAAGCCGTCGAGCTTGTTCGAGTGCAGATCAGCGTCGACAGCCGCTAGCAAAGAGCCGGTCTCTGTGAACTCGGACTGAATACCCGAAATGTCGATGAGAAGATGCAAGCTGCGCTCGAGGATATCGTTGCGGTCCTGCGTCAAGCGTTGAACGCCCTCGCGTACCACTTCATCGAGCAGCAGAAGCTCATTGGAGCTGTTGACAATCTCATCGAAAGTCTCGCGGCCGATCTTGTCTGCTACCGGCCATCCTTGTGCGTCTGGCGAGCAGGTCGATTGGATGAACGCATAAAGGTAACAAGTCCTTGCCTCAGCCTCAACGACTCGCTGATACGTCTCGTCTGCCACTTCAGGCGTGGTCGACTGCACTTCCTCGGAAAGACCATGTGTATCATTGCGAACAAGTGAGAGTTCCGACTCGATCCGTTCGATGCGCTCCCGCAGCTCCGAGTAGACTCGATGACAGGCATCAGCAACAGCGCTCATCTTGGACTTGCTGATGTAGTCCCCTAGAGTCCTGTGCTTCGGCTTTGCTGACTGACCGTTGCTGGTAGCTCCATTCTGTACCGAAGTAGACGAAGAAGATGCTGCAGCGGCAGCATTGGTGGACTGAAGTCGAGGATGAATAGAAACCATCCCGAGAATGCGCAAATCCCGTTCATAGCCCTGTAGCAGACTCTGCATCCTCGTCAACTCCTTCTGTGCGACATCATCGATCAGCGCCTTGGCTCCCTTCTCGATGTTATCGGCATGATCTCGAAGATTAGCAAGCGCCACTTGGAGACTGCGAGCGATCAATGTGATCTTCTCCAACAAGTCTCGACAAGTATGTTGGTGATTTGTGACGAGACTGGCTATATCTGCCGACCAGCTCACTAAGGCCTCAAGCGACTTTGGCGTTGGCGGAAACGAGAGCTCGGCATCTGGAAGCGAAGGTACAGGCTCAAGCACTGCATGCTCGGCCAATTCGGCAGCGAGCTCTGTTGGGTCGGTGTAGAGGAAGTCACGATTGTAGACAAAGAATTCGTGCGAATGCGACTCGCTCGGACTTCCGTCTCGTTGTGAGTCCTGATGCGTTGAACTTGAGGCATGTGGCTTTGCAACTGCTGTGGACGAAGATGCTGATAGTAAAGTGTGCGTTTGGTGGATGATGCGATCGAGTAGTTCTTGCTTGAGCTGGCTGCCATCCGAGGTCATGCAAATGATGGCATCAGAGGGGATCTCGGTCGCCAAGGAGAGTGTATCCAAGAGGTCGTCAAGCGATGCAAACTGGGAGAGAGGCTGGTTGACGACGATGGACCGCCCATCGTATGCTCGTATCACCCTCATGGTTGATGATCATGCGCCGCAGGTTATAGCTGCGGATGGTAGTCGAGCTTGGCTTAGGATAATTAGCTCAGAGCATGGCGAGATTTCGTTAGTGATTTCTTCCTATCTTGCTTGCTGTCGCCCCTCCCTCGAACGTCAGCTGTGCGGAAACCGTTGCTGCTAGAAGCTTGGTCTGAGTTGTTGAAGGTGATAACGAAAGCAAATGCGAAAGCCAAGATGTAAATGCTGATGAGAGGTGCCTACTGCTCTTGTCGTCCAGACCAGCAGCTCTGGTCAATGCGATAACCTATCTGTCAAGGTATTGAGAGGAGATGATGATGAGAGAGACGAAGGATGCTGTCATACAACACTTGAGTCTCTGGCCATTGGACCCTGAGAGCAAAAGCCAACCGAACTCGACCGTGCGCGCGTCTGCTGCCGCTGCGTGTCACTTTTCGGCGCTCAGCCTCCACACTCTTCCGCTCTCATCTCTTCATATGAAACTCATTTTCATGCTGAGCCACACCGTCTTTCGCTCGCACTCCATTCGCATCTTCACAGACAACATTATCAAGAATAGTGAGGATGCTAGGATTGCTGAATAGACGACAAAGAGAAAAATGAACAATGCAAAACCCCCTCCTGTGAGAACTCATCACATAGCATGCGAAATACGTCTCTTAAAACGAGCCATTTTCGACTCGGAGGCTGGCGAAGTCGGAGAAGAGGTACTGTCTCCATTTCCGTGGTTGTTGGCGGTGGTGGGAGATCGATCGCTGCTGATCTGTCTACCTCCATGACCGCTGTGCTGGTTGTTGTGATGCAACTGGTGCGACATGTATGCGCTGGCGTTAAGGTTAGGACCTGTGCGAGGGACTGGAGGGTGTTCGTAGGACTGGAAAGGGGGAACTTCCTGATCTTCCGAGTCACTTGGATGGGGTTCTTTGCCTGCTCGACTGCGGCTGCGGCTTCTACTGCGATCTCGGACTCCTGTTGTCTTGATGCCGCCGGGCAAACGATCGATTGCGTCGAGGGGGAACTTGATCGATCCATCTCCAACATATCCGACTTTGTTCTGGGTTTCGCCGTGAACAAGTGCTAGGTTACCATCCAGCCTCGCCTTGCCCTTCTGTTGCCCGCCTCCACCAGCACTAGCAAAAGCAGCACCAAGAGAAGCGCCACCCATTTCTTCTCCTGCCGTATCCACGTCCTCTCCACCATCACTCGATCGCTTCCTTGGTCCACCATGCTCGCCAACAATAGCTTCATTACCACCGTTTTCAGCGGCTCGAAGACGGCTCGTCCCCGCTGAAGGAATGGTGGCCGGCACTAGTGTCTGGGCCGGTGCCGATCGGCCTGGCGGAAAATCCCGCGTTGCTGTTGCTGAAGCTGAAGAAGCGTTGACTTGAGGAGCTTCTGCAAGCGTACTCAAAAAGGTATGATTCAGAGGCGTGCCCGACTCTTCGAGACCAGGTGAGAAGCCGCCAACTGCGCCTACGGTCGGCCAGCCTTCTTCCAGGCTGCCGAGTCCAGCGCCAACAGGTCTTGCTAGGCTAGACGAAGAGGGTGTGGCTCGATGAGTGGGAAGTGTGCGGTCGCTGCTGCCACCGATGGCGATGGGTCCGGAACCTCGGCGAAGGGGCGAGCCGGTGTCACTCGCGCCGGGACCGTTGCGCTGCACAGCCGCACTCAGAACAGTTGCTGCAGGGTCCACTGAGGGCGTAGCGTCTTCGTTCGACAATCGGTCGGCAACCACCATCTCGCCCAGATCTGACGTCAACTGAATGTCATCGTTGGTTTCTGCAATGTCACCAATCGCAAACGTCTCGTCTCCGCCCAGAGGACCGACACTTGAGCCGACCGCTGTATCAGGGCGAGCCCAATCATTCTTGCGCTTGCTCAGAGCTGCAGTGCCCCTTCCAAGTGCCGTGTTGGCAGTTGCATGCGCGGTATTCAGCTCAGCAGGCAGTGCCGAGGCACCCGTCGCTAGGGGTAGTCTCGCAGTAATACCACCAACAGATCCTGCTGCAGCAGCATCGTCGCCTCCTGTACCTCCATTGGTGAGCGCGCTCGTCAAGGTGGGTAGCATGGCCGCGGTGATCGGTGCGTCGTGCTCGACAGCCGGAGTGCCCACCTCGATAGGCTGCTTGCCTTGCGCCAGATGTGCTTCTGCTACAGCCGCTTCTTGCAAGAGCGCCTCCTGCCACGCCTCATCCTCCTCGACATCAGCATCGAGGTCGGCGAACGTTCGACAGAGCGGACATGAGAATCCTGGATGGTGCAAGTTGAGCAGTGGTCGAATGCACTTGTAGTGGAAGACATGCGAACAGGGCGCAATGAACAATGCCTGACACACTGTCACTGAAAAGAGACAGATACAGCAGTCCGTAACGCTAACACCTTGCCTGTTTGTTGGCAGTGCTGCCGCCGCCGCCGCTGCTGCCGCTGTCTTGCCTTTCTCTTCAGGAGGCGAGATGGGTGTACCTTGAAGCGCTCGAAGCTGACGCAGAGCATTGACGTTGAACTGGTTCGCTTTGCGCTGCCAGCCTCGGTTGAGCTCGACACGCATCTTGACGCAACGGTAGATCTCCTCGGTACCTCCTTGGTAGTCGACGCCAAGCTGAACCACATCACCGTCCTTGATAGGGAATGGCCTGGACTCCAAGTTCGGACCAGATAGACGGATGTGATTGAGGAAAGTACCCGAGGAAGACTTGGTATCGCGGATGAAGAAATTCCCACCTGCCTCACACCAGATCTCGGCATGACCGCGACTGACGACTTTACTCTTAAACGCGATACGGGAAGAATCAATACGACCTCCGCCACCGTGACTGCCGCTGATGGGGATGGCTCCACCACGTGCACCTGGCTGACCGCGGCTCGTTTGGGTTTGCACGATAGATCCGAATTCGCCCGAAGATGTTGCATCCTGGTTCGCGCCGGCACCTGCCAGCGTGGCTGCTACCTGGTCACGCTGTGAAGGTTGACGATCTGTGAAACGTCCAACTTTGACCGCTCCCGCGCCTTCCTTGAGATCGCGCTCGATTGGCTCGAAATGGAGCGATCGAGTAGCCTCGAGGTGAGGGACAAGGCGAATGCGGTGCATTCCGTTGAGAGGACGCGAGCCTGTGGGCGTACTTGATCCGCCTGCCAATGTTGCTGCAGCGGCGACGGGAGTATCGGCGACAGTAGAGGTAGGTTCAGCAGTGACTTGGTTCGCCGGTGATGCTGTGCTGGCGCCGATCGCGACTTCGGACACACCTGCATTAGCGATGGTGCTTGCTGCTACAGCGGGCGAAGGCGATGGCGACGCAGGGGCTGCTGCTGTTGCTGTTGCTGCTGCGGCTGTCGTCGGCACAGCGATTGTCGGCAGAGTGCGGGAGCCTGTCATTCCTGAGCCTACACCGTTGTCGTTGGATGCAGCCGCTAGATTGGCTGAGTTGGAGCGAGGAATGGAAGGCGAAGAAGTGACGGCATGTGCCGATGGACGGAGAGGGCTGCTCATCTCTCTGTCAAGAGCAGGGGAGCTGGTATTGCGAGCGACATTGAACGAGTCACGGTCGCCACGGTCGCGATCCCGAGTCGAAGGTCGACCTTGAGAGTCGCCACGTGCAGCACCACCTTGACTGTATCGACGAAACATGCGTCCCAAGGCGCTACCGCCTCCACCGGCAGCCTGCGGAGTGGAAGCGTTAGTGCTGGTCATATTGGCGCTGCTGCCGGTGCTGCGAGCCTGAGTACTCCTGTCAAAGGTTAGCGAAGTGTATCTGGTTTGCAACAAGATCCGGTTAGGTCGAGAAGGATTGACCTCAGAGGCGGGACTCGACTGACCAGCACCAGACGAAGCTAGATAGACTTGGGAGGAGGAAGAACTTCCGAGTAAGTCGGAAAAGCTGGAGCCGTTGGCAGAGGGTGATAGAAGGTTGGAAGTGCTAGCGGCGAACGATGCTTGGTGAGCGTTGCTGGCTGTTCTGGGACGGCGACCGATCCGTGCGAAGAAGGAGGAGGTTCGTTGGGATAATGCAGCGTCGGGTCGATTAGCTAGAGATGATGAAGAGGCGTTGACGTCGGCGGATGGTGGCGACATGAGGCTCAGCAATGGGTTTGCTGAAGATGTGCAGAGTAGATTTCGATGGGCTCGGATTCTTCAAAATGGAGGAGATCGAGTTACGAACAGAATGCGGTCATGGGCGAATGAAGAAGACGGCCAATGAACCGTAATGCTGATTTGCGGTTGTCGAGTGAGGAAAACGCCGATGTGGGAAAGTCGATTCCGAAGCCGGCGAGAGAGGCGCTGTACAGGATGCTACGAGGGATGAAGACTGGAAGGAGCGGAACTACTTTCGATACCAGCAAAGGCGATCGAGTTTGAGGGTATGCGTTGTCGAGTCGTCAGAACCAAGTCAAGAGACAATTAGTATTGATTGCTGCAGTGTTGAAGTCGGGAAGCAGCGGTGCCGACACCTCCGAGTGAGTGATGGTGGAGGTGATGAGAGAGTGTATGATATGATGAATGCCGAACGACGAGGGAGGAAAGGCACGAGTAGAAAGATGCAGAACACGGTGGAGAGGCCGAAAGGCGACGTTGAGCTTACTTTTCGCCGTCACAAAGAGAGTGAGAGTGCAGCAAGCGCCGTGCAGTGCAGTCCGGGTGACAGAAGAGTCCAGAGAGACTGACAGGCACGCACACACTCACGCCTACCCTTAACCTGCTGAGTGGGGTAAATCAGAGACAACGGGCAAGAAGAGAGAGAGAGAGAGAGCCAATTACGAATTGCGACAAACAGTGCAGCAGCAGAGAATCAGGGCAAAGGGTCGCATCCGAACAAGCACGGGCGGAAATTGGGCAAGAGAGAAGCGAGAGTCGAGTGCGACTGATTTGCTCTTTCGGATCCCAATGACGGAGCCAAGTCGCTTGGGCACACACTCTCACTGCCTTGCAGTCACGCAACACAGCCGACCACCGGGACTCGGCTTAACCCCGAGACAAACATTCAATCGATTTTGTCGGCTCATCCGTTTCTCTTCCTATCAACCTCACATGCAGAAGTCTCCGAGGAAAGCGCTGATCAGAGAGCATGTGTCTATGTATATGTGTGGATTGAGGTCAAGGCTCAAATCTTCAGATGATGCCCTTTTTTTTTTTTTTGTTTTTATCGGCGATTTCAGAAAGCAGTCCCTGACAGTCCGACTTCCGAAATGTTCTTCCAAAACTTTCCCTACTTCTCCACCACACTCTGCCTCCATTGCCTCTTCTTCTCCATCCTCTCCTCGTCATCGTCATCGTTCACATCCTTCGGACTCTGCCATCGCAATGTCCCCCATCAAACCTGTCAAATCAGCTAAAGCAGCCCCAACACCACCCAAGAGAAAGAAATTTGCCGAAGACCCCTCTCACCTTCTCTCCCTCTCCCACTCTATCATCGAAGCCAAATCCTCATCACAATTGAAACAGATCGAAACTAAGAAATCTCGACTTGCAGCCATTCAACAAAAGAGGCGCGACGAAGCAACAAGAAAGAAAGAGAAAAGTACATTACACGGTGGAGGCAAGGGAGAAGGAGTAAAGGTCAAGAGTAAAGCTGAGATCAAGGCGGAATTGAAGAAAGGGTTGAGGGAGAAGGCGAGGTTGAGGAAGGAAGCGAGGCGGAATAGAGATAAGGTGGTGGATGAGGGAATAGATGAGGAGGTGGGGAAGAAGGAGGGGGAGAAGGGGGGCAAGAAGAAGGTTAGGAAGAGTGTTTCGTTCGCTTTCTAGACTCAACGGTTCAAGGATAAAGTTACAGCGGCCGGTTTAGAAGCATCAAAGATACCCGCATTCATATGCACTCAATACAACATTGTTCACACGTAGCTCTCTCTCTTCCTTCGCCGAATGTGATCTGTAACATGCTTCGTGAGCTTCATACAGGAGGCAACCCACTCCGACAACTAGGACATTCACTCTTAATCCCCAACCACCTTTCCAAACATTCGGTATGAAAAGCATGTTGACAAGGAGCCACCATAACATCCATTCTCTTTCCCCTGATCACTTCACCCGCCGTTCCTAGACTTTCCCTCCATTGTAGCAAGCGTTGTATTGTTTTTGCTAGACGATGTTTTGTCTTCGCAAAACTGCTGCGGTCCCTACCACCTGTGGTGGAAGAAGGCTTATCAGCAGGATAGGGAAGGTCCAAATCTTCAGCATCTAATCGATCGTAGCCGTGTGAAGGAGAGGAGAAGTTGAGCCATGAGCGAGTGGAGTTGGAGGAGGGAGGACGTTTTCGATGGGGTTTGTGACGCTTTTCGATGGGGTTGAGGCAAATTGGACAATCGCCGTAGACTCTTTCTCCCCCTTCCGCTAGCTCCATGTCACCCTCAATGGAGAGAGGGGGATGATACTCCCACCCGCCCACTATCGCACCTTCTGGCACCCATTTACTCGACAAAAACCAATGTGGACCCAAAACATCCTGCCCCACCAACACCAACGCTTGTAGTCCTAACCACCCCGCTAACACCCAGCCCCAAACACTAGGTTCCGACATCAATACGTTATCCGGACACACCAGTACGTAGAGCGGTACGAACAACCGCGTGAGTGTAGTCCCGACAACACAGCGTTTGAGGATGGCTTTACGGGTTCCTTTCATAACATTCCGGTAGATCTGGGGGATCCAAAAGGAGTAAAGCACGGGAAGAAGAAGGGCAATGGTAACGATGGGAAAGAAGCCTACCATGAACAGGAATACACCAGTGGCGAGGATGACCATTCCACGACGTCTTGCTCGCGTTTCTTCTTCTGTTTCGGTCGTGGTTGTCGCTGTAGCGGTGTTCGGCTCGGTGTGATTGGTGATAGTATCCCCCGTCGCATTGAAGATCCTGTTCTCTCCTTCTCCTTCTCCAGCTGCAGCAGGCGTCTGTGCTTGATTCCCTGTCGTCACAGCCGCCGTCCTATACACAGTAATAGTATACCTATACCCAAAAGCCAAGAAACAAACGCCGCTTACAAACGCGCACGCCAATAGCGGTTTTTCTGTTTCGTTCTCCAACGCCACCGCCACGCTGAGATGTATCAAACACCCGTAAGCATCCAAAACCGACTGAGCTAGGAAAGCTTTATCGCTGACTTTGCCTAAGCCGGTTGGTGTGGTTGTTGCTTGCATCTGCTGAACCAGGAGGTAGGTTTGGAGGAGGAGAACGAGGAAGTAGAGGATAGCGTAGTTGACTGCTTTCTTCCAGACCCGCGATTGCAGCAGGCCGGTGAGTGGCGAGGTGGTGGGAGAGGCAAGGACGACTTGACATTCGGGAGAAAAGGCAGTGAGAGAGAGAAGGAGAGGAGGTGGTGAGATGGTGCTTAGTCCTGTTGAGTGTTCTGTTTCGCTTTCGAGGATGTCGATCTGAGGCTGGAGCTGAGTGTAAGGGCCTGCGGAGGAGAGTTGCGCATAGACATGCAGCGAACAGTTATGCTTGAGAGTAGGAGTCGGCGCTGAGCTATCGGAGGCGTCGTACGATCCACTGTCAATAATGCGTTGTAGCATATCAATGCGCAGTTGAAATGCTTTATCGATTGCAGAGACTGTTGCGTTGGCTGTTGCGTTGTTGCCCTGTGGAATCAAGGACAGGGAGGTTCGAACGTCGGTTCCTGTCGACGCTTCGTCTGCAACGGCATGAAGGAAGAGACTGCCCGTAGGGATGAAGTGAAGACCTTCGAGCGAAAAATCGACCGAGTCTTCGCTTTTGCTGTTCTTGGGTGGTGTGAAGCTCAGACTTCCGGTAATGAGTGAAACGTTGCCAGGCAAAACATGTTCTTCTCGAAGATGCACATCGACACGCCCAGGCTCAGAGGTAAGCCAATCGAAAGAGCCATGATCCAGCGCGAGCTTCTCGCCATCTATTCCTTCGAGATACTTTGGCGGCTGACTCCCTATTGTTGCAGGCCTCTCTGCGAAGGCATGGTTGAGCCTCGAGTCGAAAGCACGCGAACGATTGGCTTGCGTGCTAAAGTCCCATCCTGTCCATTCACCTTTGTAATAGCCTTCGACGTCTTTGTAATACGACCCGTCAGGATCTACGAGGCTGCGAGCCGAGTAGTCTGCAGGTAGAAGCTTGTACACGTCAGCTGGATCAGGAGTGACGGTGAAATTGGCTTGTTGCGTGGCATTGTGCTTGTACCAGCCATAGACTTCTTGTCGTAGCTGCTCGGTTTGCTTGATAGCGTTACGGACTGGTTCGAGATTGTCCTTGCCGAATAAGAGTGTGCCTAGGAAGGAAGCCTGAACGTAAGCTGGTATGTTGCACAGGAGGAGTATGGTCAGCAGGAACGCCTGCGATCCCTGTCCGCGCATCTTTGAGCCGTCTGATGCTTGTCGAGAGCCACCGTCGTTCTGGAAGGATGCTACCAAGCAAGCTCGACTCCAATCACATTAGCATAGGTGCTAACCTGGTAGCAGATTTGGCTCCGCAAGCTCCTCCTTATGAATGCCGAACGAGGTCGCAATGCTTGATATGATGAACGAAGAGAAGACGAGTGAATCCAAGATGCGCTCTCAGTCACGGTCAAAGCGCGGCGTCCAACAAAAGCCAAAAAAGTGGAGCTCAGACTTGATTTTTCGCGGAACTCGGCCAAATTGGCACCATCTTGCACCCTGTCCAACGCTCAGTTCTTCCATCCCTCCACCACTAACCACCAACGACATCATCTACGCACCCCTTCTCCCAGTGCAGACACTGGTTCATGCTGCGAATGGCCTAGCTGGGGGCGAAGCCACCATGACCAGGCGCAAAAAGGACCCTTTCGCCGACTCGATTCTGGTTTCGGACAGTGACATTTCTTCCGCTGACGATGACGTAGAAGCCGGTCCATCTTCCGGTCCTGGCTCACATGCGCGCAAAAGGATGCGAAGGAATAAAGAGAATGCGATATACGGTATCTTTGGTGATGACGAGAATGCAGCTAATGAGGCAGAAGGCGGTGTGGGCAGGACAGTAAGGGCTCGGGATGGGAAGGGTAGGAAAGTGGATTATCGAGCCGGACAGGCTTTTGTTCCTGCTTCAGGCAGCTTGCGGCCTCCGGAAGGCGCTGAAGATGAGGAGGAGAGGAATGATGAAAATAAATCCCCAGCAGCGTACGAAGAGGGTGAGGAGGAGGGAGAAAGGGATGCAGAGGACGACTTTACACCAGCCTCATTTTACTCCTCTCGACAGCAGAGAGGGTCGGGCTCACATCCAACTCGCGAGCCACGAGAACCACCACCATCCAAGTCATCAAAGGCAGGCGGAAGGGCGGGAATAGGTGCAAGAGCAGGTATTGGTAGCAGATCCACCGATGACGGCGTTGATGATGGAGAAGCAGTGCCATCGAAGCGCAAGAGTGGGCTCACTTCGCTATCCATGTTTGTATCTGCAGGTGCGAGCAAAGTATCTGATACAAAAGTACCGCCTCACGAAACTGCAACGTCAGCACCAGCATCAGCAACACCTCCCGCTACAAACAGGACAGAAGCATTTTCAGCTCAAGCAGCCTCTCCCCCAGCAGCTCACCCCGACGAAACCATCGAGGAAGCACTGTCAGCTTCCGGTCTCCCCACATCGTTCTCCAAACCTCCCGCTGTACCCTCATCCGCATTCCAACGTGCTCCTCGCCCACCACCTCCTCCCTCAATACCCGCAACATCCATTAAATTCGGCTCCCAATTCGATCCCTCCGCCTACCTTGCCTCCATGGGCTGGACCGGAGGCGGTCTCGGCAAGTCCGGTCAAGGAATCGTCACCCCTATCGAGGTCCAACTTCGCCCTGAACGTGCAGGTATCGCTTATGGCGGACTCAAAGAGAAAACGCAACAAGCTAGAGATGAAGCACGAAGACGCGGTCAAGGTACTCCTCCTCCTGCCTCTGACGATGAGAAGCCCATGAGAGGAAAAAAGAAAGAGAAGAAAGAGAAGAAAGCGTGGACGCAACCAGAAAAGAAACCGAGAAAGCCCAAGATCGAGCACCGCACTTACGAGCAGATCCTTGCAGAGATCGGTTCTGCTGCCCAGCCGACCACAGGAGAAAAGATATACGACGCTAGTAGTGGCGAGCTTCGTGAAGTTACTGATCTTGCTTCTGCATTAGGGAGGAAAGGGGTTCCTTCGGCGCAGAGTGTGCTGCCGGAACTGCAGCATAATTTGAGGCTGGTTTGCGATGCGAATGGACAGATGCTGGCGGCGTTGGCGAGGGAAGGAAGGCAGATTATGGATAGACGGAGATGGTTGGTGAGAGAAAAAGAGGTGGCGGAGAGGAAGAGGAAGGTGGAGTTGGTGAAGATGGAGAGGATTCAACAGGTGGTGGGTTTGGTTAAGAGACTGGAGGAGGCTAGTGTGAGGGCTAGTGACGAGGTTGAAGAGAAGGGAGAAACGGTGTTTGATGAGTTCGCGCCAGTTGTGCAAGAGTTGGGTCAGAGGTTTGAAGAGGAGGTTGGAGAGCTAGGATTGGACGAGGCGGTGGTTGGAGCTATTGCACCTGTCTTTCGTTCTCTCTGGGATTCCTTGGTGTGGAATCCGTTGAAGCGGCCACTTGTTGGTGCGACACACCTCAAGCAGTGGCTTTCTATCCTCCGCCCTACCCTTGCCACCACAAAAGCAAAAGATCCTGTGGCAATGACACCATACGAATCCCTCCTCTGGCATCTCTGGATGCCTTCCATCCGATCTTCTCTCAATAACGACTTCAAACTGCACCATCCTTCTTCCGCCCTCTCCCTCTTCGAAACGTGGCATCCTCTCCTGCCCACCTTCATATTTGACAACATCGTCGATCAACTGCTCTTACCCAAACTCAAGGCTGGGATCGCAGCTTGGGATGCTCGAACGTCGACTTGGGGCTTAGATAATGTCGTGTTCCCCTGGCTACCTCTTCTTGGACTCGCAAGGTTACAAGACGTGTTGGAGGAAGCCAAACGACGGTTACGATCCGGCCTCAAAGTCGTGAGTCTGGAAAAGGGACCAGGAAAAGGTTTAGGTCAGTGGCGAAAGTTCTTTTCCGAAAAAGAGGGTGGAAGGAACGAGTGGGATGGGTTGATGCTGTCCACACTTGTGCCTAGGTTGAGCTCTTATTTGGCTAGACATTTGAAGATCGATCCGGGTGAGCAGAGTTTGGAGGCGTTGAACGCGGTGTTGGGATGGAGAAGTGTAGTGGGGAGGTCAACGGTGAAAAGGGTCTTGGTAGCAGATTTATTTCCCAAGTGGTTGCAAGTGCTTTGCGAATGGTTGAAGCAGCCCCAAGTGCAGTTAGAGGAGGTAGCAGAATGGTATGCGTTCTGGCGCTCTTTCTTCCTCTCCAACCATCTCATAGGCGACGATGAAGATCTGGAGGACGCAGCGAATATCGGCTTTTGCATCGGTTTGAACCTCATCAACTCGGCTCTGGATCTTCCTTTGGAGGCAAGAGACAAGCTTAGGACCCCGACTTACGCCTTGCCCTCGCGCAAGACTTGTACATCTTCAAAGAAGCCGGTCGAGAAGGAGGAAGAGGAGCAGGGTGAAAAGGAAATAGCCACTTTCCGCAGCGTTTTGATCGACAAACTAGCAGCGAACGATATGTTTCTGCTCAAAACTTCAGAAGTTTACAGAGTCAGCCCAACAAGTACAACGGCTGTTTGGAGGGTGTCTAAGCAACCTTCGATCAGTGCGCGTGGAGGAAGTGGTGGAAAACGGAAAGCGGTCAAAGTGTACATTGATGACGATGTTGTTTTCCTGCACCGAGGTGAGGACGAATGGGAACCGGTGTCGATTGCAACGGTTGTTAGCGCTCTGCAGTGAAGCAATGTCAAAGGATGTCATCTCAAAAAAGCGCGGACACGATTCAGACTGTGATCACAAAGCAAAGAGTGAAGAGTGATGGGAGGCAGAGAACAAATACAGATTATAAATCCTTACGAAACAAGATTCGTTATATCCTACGCGTAGGAAATGATACACATTATTAACCCTCTCACCCATAGCTATGCTGCTGATAAAGAGAGGCTTAGAAAATCTCGTTAAACCGCCCCCTCTTGCCCCTACTATCATCGCCTGCTCTCATTCCGTGTCCGTTTCCATTGTGCTGATCGTGAAATAGTTGCTGTCCGTCGTTACCTGATGCGCTTCTCTTCATCCCTGTTGTGGGGGTTGGTCCGAATGGGCTCCTCCCACTCCCGCCTCCTGTTGCTGATGTAGGATCCTCTGCGCCTGACGCACCAGCGAGAGGTCCTAGTCCGAGGAACTCGTCATCTGTACCTGAAGCAATGAGGTTCTGCAACATCGCTACGTATTCTTCGTCTGTGAATCCCATTCCTGCGAGAGGGTTAAGACTGCCATCACCACCAGTGCCGCTACTGCCCATGCTCATGGTGCCGTTGGAAGGTGTGCTACCAGCCATTCCTCCTGTGCCTCCTGGTGGAGCAGGGGAAGGAGAAATCTGCTTCATGCTCATGTTAAGAGCTTGGTGTAGGGCTTCTTCGCTTCCGTCTCCCAGACCTGAGCCTCGATGTTGTTGCTGCACTGTCTTGAGGTGCAAGAGGTGCTTTTCGAGCATGTTAAGCAGTCCTTCTTTGGTGAAAGGTTTCGGCAGGATGTCGGTCATTCCGTTCGACATGTAGTTGATCAGTTCGCTGGGTCCGGAATTGGATGTCATTGAGATGATTGGTGTCTTAGGATCAAATTGCCTGATACGGGAGGTGGCCGACACACCGTCGAGGTTGGGCATGACGATATCCATCAATACCAAGTCATACTTTTCTTGGTTCATCTTGTTCACCGCTGACATTCCATCAACTGCATAGTCAATGGAACAACCGAAAACTTGCAAGAACTTGCAAGAGAGTCGACGACACACTTCGTCATCATCAACAAGCAGGACGCGGGGAGGAACGGTCCAGCCAGGTACAAAGGTGTTGCGACGAACGCGGAGAAGGTTGGCTGAGCCTGACTGAGAGCGTTTCTTATCGATGGGAGGAAGAGAGATATCATTCTTGTTGCTAGGATTGGGTGTGCTGTCAAACGAGTTGGGGAGCGAGTTGGAGGGTCCATTGCGGTTCTCCAATTTGGGTTGAGTGTCGAGGGATGATGCGAGTCCGCCGGGTCCGTTGGCTTGATGAGGCGTCTGCATCATCAAAGATCCGAGCGAGTTGTGCTGTGACGACTCAGGTGTCCTGCCAGTATTGCCGTCCAAGGGCGAGGCGACGCTCTTCGGTGACAGGGGAGCAGCAGTGGAGGGGGCGGTCGTCATGCCAGAAAGCCGTGTCGAGGACGCATCAGCTCCCGAAGAGCCGAACGAATGGGGACCTTGGGTCGCCTTTCGATTGTTGCCATTGTTGTTGCTGTTGTTGTCGCTGTTGTTGCCGCCGTTACCAGATGCTTCGCCTCGACGCAATGCATCGTTCATCTGGCCAAATGGCGCTTCACTTGCATCACCGTAAGCGCCACCGAGCTTTTCGCTCACCGCAGGCGCCAAGAAGGAAGAGCCATCACTAGAAGCATTGACTCCACCGCCCTGCGTCTGAGGCAAGAAGCTTGCCGCTGAGGCTCCATCAGGTCTTCGATTTTGCTCCAGGTTCATCAGATACTGAATCAAGTTCTGCATGAGCTGATCCTGCTGCACCATGTTCCGCTGGAACGTCAGCATCTCCCCGATCACACCTTGATACTGCTTGGTCAGCGCCAAGATATGATTATGCATTTGATCCTGCACTGCTGTGAGATTAGCCACCTGTGCTTTGAGATCTGCATACGACTCGCCGGACCTATCACCGGAAGCATCGACGGGCAACGGCATTGATGGACTATCGTCACGATCCGCATCGAGCAACCCTCCTTTGAGATTGGGCTTCTTCTTGGCTGGAATCTTGCGCTTGACATTCTCGAGCAGATCCTCGCGTCCTCGAACAAAGTCTGGGTGTTGAAACTCCCATACATGCTCTCCCACGGTCCCGGAACCATCGTCAGGGTTTTTGACTTTGTGGAAATCGTATTTGTTGAGCTGACGGACGAAACTGGCAAAGTTGGAATGGCGGAAGTTGCGGGGTAGGACATGCTTGGTGAAGTCGTTCATGTCTTTGACGATGAAGCTCTCACCCGAAGGAGACCAGGCTACGATACTTTCGTAAGCCTTGTCATCGAGCATGCTGAAGAGCTTCTTGACAAAGTCGCTGGTGCCCTTGTTGGCTGTCTGTGCTGCATCGCCACCACCTCTCGCCTTACCTTTGGCGTCGTAGTCGTCGTAGGCACCAGCCTCGTCGTCATCGACATCCTCTTCCTGCTTGGACACGCCATATGGACGATTTATCGGATGCGAGGGAGGAGGCCCACCAGGACCACCAGGGCCGCGGTTCACCACGCCTGGCCCTGACGCCTGACCGATGGATTGCGGTTGCAATACCGAGGGCAGTGGGCCCGAGTTCCATTGCTGCGGCGGCTGTGGCGGTTGCTGCTGCGACTGTGATGATGGGTGATGCGGATATGGATATGCGCCCGGACCTGAAGCGTGATTGTTGCCGTTGTTGTAGTCGTATTGAAGAGGTATACCACCTCTTGCTGCTGGATGCATCTGCGAGCCAGATGGCCCGCCATGGGATTGAGGTGGTGGGCAAGGTGATGTGGACGCATACGGAGAAGCGTGAGAGCTGTGCTGTCGCATGGGACTGTTGGTACTGGCTACGGATGGAGGTGCTCCATCAAAGCCAGAGCCGTAAGGACCTGACGAGCGAGGAGCCGAGTTGCTCGGGCTAGGGCCACCAAAGTCTTGAGATGCGCCAGAAGGTGGCCATGGCTGCTGAGGTTGCTGTCGACCGACGGGAGGCGGCAGGTGTGCCTGAGGATATTGACCGCCGTGCTGTGGCACATTCGAGTATGGAGTGCCCTGCTGAGAGTTTGGCGAGGGACCGGGGTAAGGGTCCATATTGGGGTGATGGCGAGACTGAGGAGGACCCGAGTATGGAGCCTGCTGGTCGTGCCAATTTAGATGGTTCGACATTGTGTATGAGGTTTGGACGCGGCAGCGTATGCCTGCGTGATTGAGCTGACTGAGTAGGCTGAGCTAGGTCATGTATCGCGTGCCGGATCGTATGATGCAGTCGAAGGTGGTCGGGCAGGGTGGTCAGCTAGATGAGCTGGGAGGGCGCTTACTTGCTGGGCTCGAGGAGCGTACCGGCCTCGAGAGGAACGAGCCTAGTAAGATTGGAAGTACGTAGTTCCGATACGGATGGGAATGCAGGGGATGTCGGAGAGAGAGAGAAAGAGAGGCCGATGTTGTTCTGATGGAATCCGGGAGAAGAAATCAAGATCGGATCGAAGCCGAATACTAGATCAAGAGTCAGCCGAGAGCCGGAAGACTCTTGTTTCCAGACAAGGGGATGATGTTGGATGAAGGAAGGGAGGGGTGTGATGGTGCGGATAAGATGAATGAGAAGGGGGAGGGCAGTCGGCTACTTTGTCCATAAAGTCAAATCACGAACAATGCAGCATCGGTGCCGAGACGCTGACACAAAAACAGAGGGACAGAGTCAGTGAGAGGTAAGAGTGGGGGATGAAGGAACTGCAATTACAGTATTGAAATTGGACTTGCAATCGAGATGGCTGCTGCTGAGCAGCGGGCGGCAGCGCGAGCACCAAAGCGCGACATCAGGGCATCAGAACTGGAGCAGCAGCAGCAGCTATCAGCGAATTGAAAAAAACAGAAAGAAAAATGAGCAAGGGACGTGCGGTTGAGCAGCGGAAGAAAGCCAACGCGGCTATGATCCCGGACTTTGTTCTCGCATCGGAAGCAAACAAACTTGACAGCTTCAAGTCCCTTACGGCTCTCTTCGTCTCACCGTACTGTATCAGAGCCACGCAGACCGGCAAACCGACGCGATAACAGAGTGATACTGTGAAGCGACTTCCATAGTCATTGACAAACGAGATTCTCAACTGTCACTGTTACAGAGCCTCAGAGGGAGTCGCGGAAAAGCCGAGGCAAGCAACGAGGTGACAGAATTGGCATATCCAGACTGATCGGAAGCGACCGACGATGCGTAGTCTGAGGGACAAGATGCGAAATCTGGCTCCAGCACGACGTCAGGGTCCCGACAGCCCTTTTTCTGATTGCTCGCCAGCAGAACAACAGTCCAATTTCTTCCTCACCTTGGATTCGTGTGTTGCTTAGCGAAGTTCCATTCGACCATTCGCCTCTTGAACTTTTTCAAACACAGCTCGCAGCCGACAATAATTTTCCAAGAAGCAGGCAGCAAACCTGTGTTGCGCCGTCTCTTCTCTTCTTTAGCGTATAGAACGTGATCTTGAACTTGAACTCATACAGTACTCAAATTCAAATTTATTCACATTTCGGTTGTGTCTGAGGTGCAATGACATCTCTTAGCATGGCTCATGAAACCGGATCTCGGACCGTTCGCATGACGAGGAGAAAAATGAAAATCACTTCTTGCGCCGCTACACAGCAGCGGAGTTGTGTGCTTTTGCGTTCGGATGCCGGACGCTTGTTTCACATTAAGTGCAATCTTCATAACGTCCTGCTTGCGGTCGATCAGCCGCTCCCAAAGCTACCCTCTCATTGTCTGTCGCACAGCCTCACATTCGCCGATCATGATTTGCGAGGATAGCCTTATTCCGGAGCTTAGAACACAAATTTAGCATCAAGCTCAGAATTGGAGTTTTGACACCTTCTTGTAGAGTTGTCAGGATTCACTTTGCGACGTACACAAGAGACCCTGGAATCCAAACCCTCGGATAAGCTCTGCTTCTTCCATGCTAGTGGTGGAAAAACTTGTCAACCGTGCAATGCAAAAATAGCTTCCTTCTCATGCACCTCGTATGAGATACGACGACATGACTTCATTCTGCTGCTACGAGCCCAACGAGCCCAACTTCTCCGACCCAGCGCTGTAAAGGTCGGCAAGCAGCTCGAGCCGAACAAAGCAAGCAACTGTCAACGACTCTGGCCGCCTCTCAGGTTGCAGGTTCAACTGACAGCATCTCCATCTTCAACCTGCACACACAGTCTGCACAGCTTGCCGATAGCGATGAAACAAGGGCTAATATTCTATCAAACTAACAACTCCTACTTGGTACTACCAGCAGACTGTCTAGCTTTCCTAATCTGACTGATTCTCTCGCCGTAACTCGGTCCTGCGCTTCCCCCTGCCTTTGTGCCAACAGCAGCAGCCGGCTCACCGAATAAACTCGCAAAGTTGGTATCCACCATCTTCAACCTGTCTCCGGCCTGGTTCGTAGGCATCGAGACCGAAGCTTGGCTATCCGTGCTCTCCCTCTCCAGCTTACCCGTGCCTGCGCCGCTAGGCAGCAGTGAAGCGGGAAGCCGGGGTACAGGAGGCTGTTGTTGAGCTTCCCTCTCCTCTGCAGCCCTCACAGCCGCATCGAGCTTGGACTTCAATCCGATTGAAGAGAATCGCGATCCACCGCTCGACTCTCGGTGATGCAAACGAGACGACTTGCGACTGCCCGTGGCGCTACCGGGTCTGTGCTGGTAAGAATGGTTGTGTGCGAGCGAGCCGACGTCATGTTTGCCATCACAGCAGGCACGGACGTTGGTGAGTCCGTCCCAGTCCTCGGGTTCGTCTTCTTCCAACATCTGCTCGGCTGTCTTCAGACGAGGATCATCATTGGCAAGAGCTCGTCGGATGGGAGACTGAGTAGCGGTGAGATCCAGGAGATCGTAGCTATCTTCGGCCGCATCAGCGCTTCGGAGACTGGCAGAGTAGATGCCACCTCGAAGACTCTGACTGGGAGACATGGAGACCGACATTTCTCGATCGTGCTCGTGTTGCTGAAGCCATTCCTTCGCAGGCACGTCACGGCGTTTGCCAAGGGAAGGGTAAAGCACGCTTTGGGCTCCGACACTGCCTTGGCGTCTACGTGGGGTTGATTCGGTTCTCAGAACCTGGTCCGATGAACGGCGAGTCAAGAAGCTACGCTGACCCGAGAGTCTACGCGAGCCCATCACAGAGGCGCTGCCCAAAGTCGCGGCGGAAGCACGAGGCTTGGCCCTGCGTCCAGCGCTGCGAGTGACCAAAGTAGGATCGTTCTCTGCATCGCTCATCAGCTCAGGTGCGGCGTTGCTGGCGATGACAGTAGCATCCTGAATGGTAGGTCGATGCACGAGATACTCGAGAGCGGCCAGCCAGGCATCGTGTCGATCGCGGTTAGGTGCACTGATCTTGACCTCGCGAGTAGCGGTGGTGATGATGATGCTCTCGTGATGCAAGCCAGGTGGGCTAGGGTTGCTGTCCTCGACTACGCGCACACTCTCAATCGAGGCGCTCTTGCTGGTACCTTCCGAAACTTTAGCTCCGCCAGGATCGCTGATGGTCCAGTAGAGCATCTTGGTGTAAGGGTGGAGCCAGAAGTAACGACGATGACGCTTGTCCGAGTGTCCGCCTCGGCCCATCGACTTGCGCGTGTACTTGTGCATGTACTCGCCGATCATGGTCTGAGTGATGGCATGGATGATGGCAGGGTCAGTGGAATCTGCACCAAACTCAGACAGACCGCGCTGGCCGTGCGCTTTGCCACTGGTACCTTGACCACGAACGACAAAGGTCTCGTCGCCGGTATCGCCATCCGAAGCACGCGAAGACATCATTGACAGACGACGGCTCACCTCAGAGGTGACATCAGAGACGAACGAGGCAGCAGAAGACTGACGAGGACCGGCAGCAGGTCGACGAGCGGCTGACTTGCGAGAGCCGATGCTCTTGCGACCCGAAGCCAAGTTGCTGTAGATACTACCGTCCAATGGGTTGGGGTTGGCTTGCGAATCGTTAGAGTAGGTTCGCGATCGCATGCTACCAGTACCCGAGCTCTGTTGACGGGCGCGACTACTTGACGGGTAGGCGCTGGGAGGCGGGCCACTGCGGCCGGAAGCACGCGAGACCGATCGGGGTTGCTCGCTCGATCCAGGAGGCACCTGAAGGTGGCGCTGCTGTGCGCGTGACAAGAGATCGGCGGGAGGAGGCGAAGTTGGACGTGGTGGAGCTTGGCCGATGTTCCTCTTCATCGTCGGAGGCGGCATCGAGGGCGGCGGCGGCATCGCCATAATGGGTGCCTTGGTCTTGTCTGGAAGAGGTGGCACGGGAGGAATGGTTTCGTTCCTGTCCGTGTGACGCGACCAGGTCGAGTCCGCCGAAGGTCTGCGGCTTTGGTTCTGACTGGCAAAGGCGTCTGCACCGTACATGACAGTAGCCGGTGAAGAAGCACGCTCACCTCCGAAAGTACCCACCGAGTCACGAGGGCGGTTCGACGACTTGAGACCGCCGAGAATCACTAGGTTCTTCTGGGTGGCTAGACTCTCGCTGGTAGGCTGGAGTGGCGAGGCAGGCTCGCTCGTCTGCACTGCCGAAGTGAAGGTTGCAGCGGCTGCATTGCGTTGTTGCTGGAACAGTTGCCAGGCCTCGTCGTCCGTTTGGCAGGACGATTCCTTGAGCTCGACGGCAGGAGCTTTGGGCGTAGCAAGCCCCTTGTCCTTGACGTCGTCCGTGGCTGGAGCTTGAGCGGCTTCAACAGCATCCTCGAAATCATCGGCCTCGTTCTCTGTGTCGGTCACTGCCTCGTTCTTGGCCAGCAACTGTGCCTCAGCAGCGGCGGCAGCGGCGAGGGCAGCTGCAGCTGCGGCTTCTGCTTTGGCAATGGTAGCTTCTTGCTCTCGCACCTTCTTCTGAGCGGTATTGAGTGCCGACTGAATGGTTTGCAGCTCCTTGTCAGATGCGATACGGTTCTGCTCAGTAGACGAGCGCTGCGCAGCGATCGACGACTCGAGGTAGCGCACCTTGGACTGCAGCGAAGCGACGTTCGCCTTGACCTCGTCGTGCTGCTTCTGCAGAGCCGAGTGAGCGGTCTGAGCCTCCTTGAGGTTTGCTTCAGCAGACGATCGAGACTGCTGTGCTGTGCTGGCTTCGCTTTGCAGTTTTGCAATCTGTTGCTCGAGGGACTGGACCTGAGCTTGCACCTTTTCGACCTCGCCTCGCTGCTGACTGATGGCCAACTCGCGCTCACTGTTGAGCTGCTGCTCCCGATTCTGCAACTGAGACTGGATCTTCTCCACTTCCTTCTGCTCCTCGAGAGCCTGCTCTCGCTGGCTTACAAGCTGTTGCTCGAGCACGACGATCTGGGCTTGCACCGTCTCCACTTCGGCACGCTGCTGTTCGGCTGCACGTTCTCGCTCATAGACAAGCTGCTGCTCAAGCTGCTGGATCTTGGCCTGAACCTTCTCGACCTCGCTTCGTTGCGTCTCGGCCGCACGCTCTCGTTCAGCGACGAGCTGCTGCTCGAGAGCCTGGATCTTGCTCTGCGTCTTCTGCACCTCGCCTCGTTGCTTCTCAAGCTCCTGCTCTCGCTCGGCAACAAGCTGCTGGTGCGTTTGAACGGTCTGGTCGCGGCCCTCGAGGGTCCGCTTGTGCTTAGCACGAATCTGAGCGATTGTAGCGGCGTGTCGGTCTTCCAGCTCCTTGACGGCGTCCTGGTGCTGACGTTCCTTCTGAGCAATGGCAACAGCGTGGGCAGCTTCGAGTTGCTCCTTCTGCGTCTCAGTTGCGGTGAGGGCTTCGGATCGGGCTGCAACAGCTGCAGCCGCAGCATTGGCTTCCTCCTCTCGTTGACGGGCCAGCTCACGAGCCTGCTCTTCCTGTCTTCGAACCTTGTCGTTGACCATGTCCAGGTTGGACTTAGTCTCGGAGAGTTCTCGCTCAGTAGCAGTGTGAGTCTTCTGAAGCTCGGCAATCTGCTGTTTGAGCTGCTCAGTCTCGGCACGGAGAGTAGCAATGCTTTTCTGGAGCTCCTCAATCTCGGTCTTTGCGACGCGAAGCTCTTGGTCGCGTGCTTCGAGCTGCTGCTTGGAGGTCGCCAGCTGGGCGCCACGGTCAGCAAGAGCTTCGCGGTGGCCGTCTTGAAGCGCGGCGACGGCGGCAGCGTGCGAAGCCGACAGCTCCTGGTTGGCCTTCTGGTGCTCTGCGAGCACGTCCCGATGATCGTCCTGGAGCTTGGTGAGTTCCGAAGCGTGTGAGGCAAGAAGCTCCTTGCTGGATGTCTCGTGCTTGGCGACAGCTTCCTGTTGACTCTGCTGCAACTCGGCGATCGCTGCGGCGTGCGAGTCGGCGAGCTCCTTCTTGGCCTTCTCGTGCTCAGCAGTAGCTTGACGAAGAGATTCTTGCAGCGCGGCGATCTCAGCTGCGTGCGAGGCTGCAGCCTCCTTGCCTGCCTTTTCACGTTCGACCAACCGTGCGTCGGCTTCTTCGAGCGCCGTTTCACGAATGGCGATGACTTGTTTGTGTTCATCACGAAGACGCTCGAGCGCCTCGGCGTGCGAAGCTTGAAGCGCCTCGAGCGCTTCCTGGTGCTGACAGTCCTTCTGTGAGAGAGCAAAGGCGTGAGAAGCTTCCTTGCGTTCCTTCTCCTCCTTGACCTTGCGCTCGAAGTCCTCTCTGGAAGTTTTGTGAGAGGCCACAGCGGCGGCAAGTGTGGCGCTGGACGCGGCAACTTGCTCTGCCAGCGCGCGCGAGTGACGCGAACGGGCCTCTGCAATGGCTGCATCATGCACCTTGTTGCGCTCGGCGAGAGTGGATTCCATGAGCGAAGAGTGGCTCTCGTCCTTCTCAGCCAGACTCTTCTCGTGGGCAGCGGTCAATTCGTCGATCTCCTTCTCGTGCGCTTGCTTAAGAGCTGTGATCGCATCAGTGTGCTGACCCTGCAAAGTGGAGACTTTGGCAGCGTGCTCGGCCTGGATAGCCTCGATGGCGTTGTCATGCTCGTTCCTGATTGATGCGATCTGAGCCTTGTGTTCCTCGTCACGCTTGGCCAATGCTGGCGCAACGAGGTCTGGCACATCATCGGTCTGCATGCTCGACTCCAACATCTCGCGAGCCTCAGCAGCAGCGTCGTGTTGCTCGAGCTCAGCTGCAAGACCACCGAGCTCGTTGCCGAGCGCGCTTGGCTCGTAGACAGCAGAGGCAGGTCGAACAGTGGCTCCGCTGCGTTGTCCACCCTTGGGCAAAACGCGTGGTTGCGAAGGGCTGTCCTGCTCGTCGCCCTCTTGCGGCAGTTGAGAACTGCGAGCGAGGGGGCTGCTGCCAATCGATGGGCGAGAGCGGTGACCTCGAGGAGCATTACGAGAAGCGATGCTGTCGATGCTGGCATTGGCAGGGTCGGCTCGGTTGAAATCGGCAAAGGCCGGATCCATGCCCTCAAGGCTGGCACGCGACGGCGATGCATCGTCCGGACCAGCCGGTGTGCCGATTTGTGAGTCGTCTTCATACTCGGCATATTCGATAATGGAGTCGGTCGAGTTGCTCGAGACCATCCCCATCTTGCGACCAAGACGAGGTCGGATCGAGGATGTCGGGCGGCTGACACGGATGGTGGAAAGACGCTTGGCAGAGGGGCTGTGAGCCTCGTTCTCATTCATCCAGTGCAGTTCTTCATCTTCACTGGTCTCAGCGTCGTCATCAAGACCCTGGGGAACCTTGACACCAGCTTTGACGAGCAGCTTGGTCAACTCGGCATTCTTCTCGCGAACGCGTCGCTTCTCGGCGGCATCCTTGCCTGCCTTGCGTTGAGCCATGGCCAACTTGGCTCGCAGATCTTGAGTCTCTTTGTCACGTCCAAGACGGTTGCCGAGAGGCGAGAGAATCGCACCATCAGCCGAGTAGATTGATTCGCCGGGAGAACGGGGAGCTTCACCGGAGGCGGCGCGGAGTCTAGCCGCGAGAGTATCAGCATCAGCGTTGGCATCGTCATTGGTGACATCCGACATGAAACTGTTCGACACGCTGCGCGAGACACCTCCACGGCCGTTGAGTTGCTGGTTGCGGAACTTCTGCAGCTCGCTCTGAAGGTCTGAGACATCTCGCTGCATACCAGCCCGCTCTCTTCGAGCAAGAGCAATCTCGGTCTCTCGTGACTTGTTGAGACGCTCGATTTCGGCCACGTGGCCATCGATCTGGAGACGCTGCGAGTCGACTGTTTCGCGTGCCTTGGTGACATCCTTGTTCAGACGAGCATTGTCAAGCTCGGCCTTCTTGAGTGCCGACTTGATCTGGCTGAGCTGCTCCTCGAGGTTCTGCTTTGAGACGTTGAGATCCCAGTTTTCCTGTTTGAGTGCATCTTCAGTCTCGGTCATCTGAATGACACGAGGCTTGTACTGATCGAGCTGCTTCTCAAGCTCGGCATGGGACCGTTCGAGTGAGACACGCTGGTCGTCGCGCTCCTTGAGCAAACCTTGGAGTCGACGAACTTCCTGCACAAGGCCGGCTTGAATCTCGTTGATGAGGTCGGTGTCGGCCTTAGCCTGGCGTGCGGCTGCGTTGCGGCTGCGACGGTCGGTCTGACGGGGTGTGGAACCTGCCGGTGCAGCTGGCGATTTGCCGGGGGTAGCGGTGAGGTTGCGAATGGCATCGGCAACGCGAGTAGCTTTGGACGGCGTCTCGGAAAGACTGAGAACAGAGGCATCGGCCACATCACCGTTTGTCATATCGACGCTGTGAACGGTGATCTCGGAAAAGAGCTTCTGCTTCTGCCTCTCGAGATCCTCGATCTCTGCCTCGATCTTTTCGCTGAGATCGCGGATCCTTGCATTACCCGGCTTGGCCCCATGACTGTCTTCGGATTGATCTTCAGCTGCGCTGAGCTCTTCGGCGAGCTCGTCCATCAAAGATTCGATCTTGCCTCGGAGCTCGAGCAGACCCTGACCAAGGAGACCTGCGGAGTTGACCTGAGTTTCGTTCTCCTCGCGCAAGACTTGCAAGCGCTCGCGAACGAGACGGGTCAAGTCGACGGTCTTGCCGGCTTCGGAGGATTGGCGGCTAGGTGCAACGGATCCACCCGAGCGAAGGGTGGTCCGGGAAGGCGAAGAGAGCATGGGTGCGTCATGAATCCTGTAGTGATGTGAACCAAAGTTGGTAGCGTCGGCAAGAGGACGGTGTTCGAAGCCTGGCATGGGTGCCGTGGGAAGCGGAGGTGGTGCCGGGGTGTTGAAGTCACTCTTCCTGCCCTTGCGCATGGATGAACCTGGTCGAGGTGGCGGTCGGAATGCGAGACTGGAGGATGTTGGCATGTCCTTGGGCGAAGCGGGATATGTCAGCCTGGAGGCGGGTGTTGGCGAGGGCGGAAGGTTGCCTTCGAACAAACCTTCCGAGCTGCTATCGGGACCTGAAGGGTCCATATTTGTGTCTATAGGCAGCTCAAGCCGCTGCGAGGGCTTCAATCTGGTCGTGCGGTATCGGGTGAGTTATTGTGACGACCACTTATTTGGGTTCGGTAATGGTATCGCAGTGTGACTGGAGGAGCTGCTAAATCGTTGGTGTTGGTATGAAAGATGGTTGTCGGATAAGAACGTTGATCGAGCTGGGAGCTGAGCTGAGGGGCGGAAGAAGTAAAGAATGGGATAAAGTTGACGAGACGAAGCGGAACAAAAGAATGTGAATGAAGCTGTGGGTTAGCGGACTGAACGAAAGATGCGCGTTCGAGAAGGAGAAGAGTAGCGCAGCAGCAGCAGCAAAGCAAAGCCAGGAGCGAGGAAAGAAGCTACTACGATTTCTTTTCCACGCCACTGGGTCGATCGTCGGATGGAAAGCGAGAAGAGGGACGACGGTGGTGGTGAATTCAGAAGGAGCGAACGCAGCTGGTCGGAAGGATATGACTGACAGGTCCCAAAAACACAGAGGACGAGATTCTGCGTGTGCGAGCGTGTGTGTGCCTTTGTGTGGGTTGAAGGCCGGCCAGAAGAAGCAAAGCGGAGCACGCGTTTGTCCGGGGCAACACGACAGCGCAGAGCAAGCGATTCTTCTGCAGCTTGGAACAGCCTCGTGTTGCTCAGACCCTTTCCAAGGTTGACCGTAACTTTGCTGCTGTTTCCTTTGAGCTTGTTCGAGCTTGAGCCCGCTTTCCTTCCTTTTGGTGTGAGCCCAAGACCAGGCTCCGTGCAATGCGAAGCGAAAAGCGAGCAACAACACAAGTCAAGAAGAGACAACAAGTTTTTAGCGCCCTGCCAGTGAGCCTGCCTGCTTGGCTTCTGCAAAGACCCTAAAATCCAGATGTTGCCTGCTTGCTGCTGTTCCACCTGCGGCCAGCTCGAAGGGAAAAAGGGGGAGACTTGAACTGCTGCTGTGAAAAATAGACTTTCGGCGCTACTGCTGTGGTGGTTGAGTCGCCGCCCGCTGCCGCTCTTTTGAGAGTGTACCTGTGTGTTGTTTGGCTGAGCGAGGCGAAAGAGAAAAGTGTTGGTTTCACGCTTGTTGTGCATAGTTATGCTTCCAAGACCAACACTTGCACACATATCATCCTCCTCTTGTAGATACGATGGTGACGCATCGTCCTTGCCCTGTTATGCTTTCCGTCGTTTCAGCCCAGCCCGAGGGCCCTTCTGAGCAGACGAGAGCTGCTGTCGATACTGCTTCACTGCGAAGAAATGGTGGGATTTATGAGCAACTTACCTGACCTAGTTGCTGGAGTGAGGTTCGTCGGTGTGTCGTCAAGAAGAGGTGTATGTCTGTTCGTATCTACGACTGAAAGGTCATAGGAGGCAGTCGTAAGCCGTCGTTTGTGTATCGGTACGCAGGTCGTAGAAGAAGTCGTGAAAATATAGTATCTTTGATCTGGCCGGTTTGCGTTCCTTGGCGTGGCAGTCGAGATCAATAGTGGCCCTGACGCAATGCTGGCTGAAAGTTCAAGGTGAAAGTACGATGGATGGTGGTCAAGGCTCAAACGGAAAGGAAGCATGACAAGCGACGCAATGCATCCTGCAAGGAGTTCTCTTCTTGCCTTGTCTCTCCTTGTTCCCTCACGAAGGGTGTGTCTGCTTGCGAACGTCAGACAAACTTGCTTGTGTTGCTCTCACACAGCGCGCGCACGATGTGTTGCTCTCATCCTCACACGCGCTGAGGGAATCACGCGCCTGGAAAAGTCAAGCAAGACCAGCACTTTCGAGCAAAAGCAGAGGAAAACTTTCCAGACGCAGCCTCAAAGACAGCCTCTGCCAACAGTCGCCGTGCGCGATCACGTCACGTGACCTGACATCTTCAAAGTCGCTTGCCTTTCAGCATGGTCTATCAAAGCAAAGGAAGCGCAAGCGGGTTACGGCAACATAAATAGATAGCATGACCGGCGGTGCAAATGTACAAAGAACGAAAACGCACAGAGCGAAGCTTTTGAAGCTACAGTCGAAAAAAAGTGTGTGATGCAGATCATACGCTGAAAATAGGCTCTGATTTACTCCTTGCTGGCGGCTCCACCTCCAAGCTCACGATCCACCTCATTGGCATCGTTGCTCTCGCCTGCATCCTCGCCATCGGCTGCCTTATCGTTGTGACTGTCCGGTAAACCCGAACCAGGCTCATCCTCGCCGTCCATCTTGATGCCGTACTTCTTGCGAACAAGCTCAAAGGTCTTGAGCATCTTGCGTCGAGCACCCAGTGCAGCGACACCCTTCTCCTCCAGCTTCTTGTCGTCCATGACCACCATCTCCTTCCAGTTGCTGGTCTCGAAGTTCGGGGTATACTTGTGCAGACGCAGTTGGCGCAGCCAAGCGGGCACATCTTCGAGTGTAGCCAAATCGGCAATTTCCTCCTCTCCACCGCCGCCACCGCCACCGCCACCGCCACCGCCAGCAGCGTTGTTGGCAGCTCCTGCACCGCCGCTGGTGTTCGATCCGGGTAGAGCAACAGGTCGTCCAGATGGAGAGGTACCGCTGCGTGGGCTCTTGCGGCCACCAGCCTGTCCACCGACACCCGGCGAAAGAGCACCGCCACCGAAAGCACGAAGGTTGCGACCGTGCTGTTGCTGCTGCTGCTGCTGTTGCAACTGCTGCTGTTGAGCCAGCACAGACAAAGTTTGCTGATTCTGCAGGATCTGCTGCTGCATGGCGAGGAACTGGGCTGCATTCATATTGTTCAGGTTGAGACCACCCATCGCCGCCATGGCATTCATCATCTGCATGTTGAGTGGGTTGGCGAGTCCGCCCGAAGGGCTCTGCAGACCAGCAAGCGCGTTCGGGCTCATAGGTGGGATGTTGAACTGGTTGGCACCGTTGTTGCCACCGAAAGCGGACGAGCCAGCATTGAGACCACCGCGACCAAAGTTGTCATTCTGACCCCATCCGGACTGCATGCCAATGTTGGGCGAGACACCTGGGCTCGACTGGTCGTACATGTTGGATCCTTGGCTGTAAGCACCTCCGCCTGTGTTCTGGTTGCTCTTGCGACGGTATCGGGGCATGTCAGGGTCGACCATGACACGCCCATTTCCGCTGGCTCCGTGCTGTTGCTGCTGCAGGCTAGCCAGCTGGGCGGCAGCGGTCTCGAGGTTGACGTTGGCCTCACCGGTACCGGCCTTGTCATTGTCGCTGAACATGGGCACGAGAGGCGTGTTGACCATACTCGACCAGTTGCCTGTTGCAGTGATGGGCGAGAGCTGGTCGTCGAGAGGTCCGCTAGCCCGTGGAGAGCGGCCGACGCTGTTGCTAAGATCGGTCGACTTGGGGCGCGAATGGTCGCCCGACAGCGTACGTTGCTGCTGCTGCTGAGGGTTGGGCGAGCCGCCTCGTTCCTGCACCTGATCGAGCTGACCGCCCGAATAGTTACGGCTTTCGCCAATCAAAGTGCCAGGAGCCGAGGTGCGGTTGGCCTTCAGCTTAGCGCGCTGAGCAGCAAGGGTGGAAGCGGCATCGGCATTGCCCGGGCTGTACATAGCAGCAACGTTGGGAGAGAGGAAGCCAGCAGCATCCGAGGATTGACGGTAGCCTCGGTTTCCTCCAGGCGAAGGAGGAGCCTTCATGGCGCTTGGCGACTTGAGTCCAAGGCTGGCGAGCTTGGCCTCCATCTGGTCGGCCATGGAGCTAGTGTGATGACTAGGCGAAAGGAGTGCGGAGACGGGATCGCTTCGAGCCATCTGCTGAAGCACAGTGATGAAGAAGCGGATCTGCACCTGTGTCGACTCCTGCAACAGACTGTAAAGAGCGGCGGTACGCTCAGCCTCCGAAAGGACGCGGAACCACTGTTCAATGGCACTGAGCTCTTCTTTGAAGTTCTGATCGAGCGATGCGGCGGCCATCTCTTCAAGAGTGGCCTCATAGTGCTGCAGATCCTCGAACCAGCGATCGATTGCCTCGGTTTCGGGAGTGCCGTGGTGGTTCATGTTGGGCAGCATCTCAGAGCTGGGACGGAGGTTGCGGGAACCGGGTGCGCCAGACATGGCAGCAGTCCCGCCCATGGAAGGACTGCGAATAGCATTGTCGTGACCGGCGTTGCCCTGCTGGGCGAGACGCATCATTTGCTCGGTGGAAGCGCCCTTGCCGAGCGAGTAGCGGCTGTGAGGGTTCATGGTGATAGGACAGTTTCCGGACGGAGAGCTGGCGCTGTTGATAGAGTTGCTTGAAGGCGTGAGCGGAGATCGCAGCAGGCCAAAGTCGGACATTCCTGCGAGGTGTTGTGAAGATTGTTGAAATGCGTAGCAACGGTAGGATTGACATGAGTGGGTGGTTGCACGGATCGTGTCAGTGTCATTGTGGGACCGCGGGACAGGACGAGTGACGTAGATTGGTAGCGTGAGAGACGATGCAGGAAGTGGGCGATGTTCGAGTCAGAGAGAAAGAGAAGAGGGTCAGCCACGTCCAACTTCATTTTCACCTTTGCAGACATCGAGTCAGGTTGGCAAGATGCCACGTCTTTATAAAGTCTCCAGACTCTAGGTAGGGTAAGCGCACATACCTCAGATAAGTTGGATGATTCGGTGGCAGGGGGCAGAAGTCTCCGATGAGAGAACACGGCTGTCGGGCGAGATTGGAAGCGGGAGCCAGGCGGCGAGCGCTGGGTGGGACAATCGAACAGTGGACGCTTCTCGCACTGTTTCCTGAAAGTGCGTCTGGTGATGAATGTGGGATGAGCCTTGGGCAGAGTCTGTTGATTCCGCTTGTCTCTGGGCGAGATACTGCGTTGAGTCAAGGTTGCGAGAGCTTTGCTTGCAGATACTGCTAGGGCCGATACTTTTCAAAAGTAACGTGGGAGAGGATCCTTTGAGTAGAGCAACTTTGTTCCAGGATAAGTCCGGGACGCTGTCCAGGATGGTATCGAGGATCGAGTTGAGCCTTGAAGAGATTGAAACAGGTTTCCTTGGCAAGTTCGGCTTCGAGGTCGAAGGAGGACGAGGAAAGAAAGGAAAGGAAGATCACCTCTTGAGCCAGGGCTTTCAAAGCACACGGTGCTGCTGGTGAACGAAGGGTTAGCGAAGGGAACGAGGATCAACCTGCGCAAGCGAGTGTTTGGGAGAAAGGAGTTGGGATGATGGAAGGAAGAAAGGGAGGAAAGAAAGGAAGAAGCTCAAGGTGAACGCAAGAGCTGTGTGTCGATGTGTGGCTGAAGTTGTCATGAATGAGACAGCGAGCCAGCCGGGAAAGCACACAAAAACTAAAATGAAAGCCTCCAATTTGCGACAACAGCGAGTAGCGAAGTGCAGGCGACAACAAGCTCAAGAAGCACCTCGCAGATCCGCACTGCAAAGCGCAGACCAGCGCGTTCCATCACACAAACACACACACACATACACTTTAGAAACCAAGTGCCACAAGCTTGAGATTGCCCTCTCCTTCTTGTTCAGCACTGTTGCTTTCGAGAGAAGCTGTCTGCTATCACCCTCATCATTGCGGCATCTGTAAGCTTTGCAAAGGCTAGGAGAGGCTTTCATTGGCGACATTGGTGGGCGGAATTGTACCGAATGCGAACGCGCTGGGGACAGGGAGCTGCAGCCGTCGACACCCAGATGAGCCAGCCAACCAATCTCAACACACGCTTGCTTGCTTGCTTGCTTGCTTGCTTGGTCTTTCTCTCTCTTGCCTTGCTCGCCTACGCTCATTACTCTTGTGACTGCATCGCCGTCCCGAAGCATCTTCCATTGTTTCCCACGACTCTCGCTCAATTCGGCTCAATGCCGAACAGCCCTTCCAGGCGGCACATAGACAGTCTACTGTGAGTCTGTTCTGACCGCTCTCACATTCTCTTCCTCTGCCTTGTACACTGCGTGCGATACACTGCACTGCAATGCGAGCCACGAGCCACGAGCCACGAGAAATGTGAGGTGGCTCTTCAGCCAGGCCGCAGAAACCAACAAGACCCTGACTCGGCCAGCGCAACCGCAAAGCAAACAAAAGCAAGAAAGAGCTGCGCGCGTCTCTGGCTTGGCCACGCTGGCGTCTCGCTGTGCGCGTTTCTCGGCTATAGACCCTTTGGCTTGTGCCTGAATTCAACTGCAAAGCGACTCATTGAACTGCGCGCAGCTCAAAATCCCTGATTGGACCCTTTCTTTCTCTTCTCTATCGCACGGCCCATCTTCGGGTTAGCTTAAGATCGGCCATGATATTGCCTTCAGATCGGGTCTTCTCGATTCGCACTCAAGTTACAAGGATAGCATCAGCACACAATGGTAGCAAGAGCCACTCAGCTCGTTGATCAGAGTGAGGTCATACCTTGGTTCATTGCAGAGAGAAGAGTCGGAGTCATCTGCTCTGGCAAAGATAGGACGTAGTCATATGGACACGGGCAAGATGGTATGGATGGCGTGCACATAGGCTGCCATCTTGTAGCCGGAACGGCAATCAGACCAGCAGAGCACCGCCGACAATAACACCGAGAACAGCGGTGACGCCAAGCGTATACACGTTGATCATGCCAGACACGGAAGCAGCACCACTCTGGGTACCACTCGAAGAGCCCGAAGAGCCCGAAGAGCCCGAAGAAGAGCCGCTGCTGCCAGATCCAGATTTGGGCGAGGCTGAAGGCGAAGCCGTAGCCCGCTGGTTCCAGGTGTAGGTGACACCGCTGGCAGTAGGCGAAGCGACGGTGCGGCAGTTGGACGAAGCAGGAGCAGTCACAGGCGGGGGAGTGACGCTCATACCCTGCCTGAAAGTGTAGCTGCTGTTGTAGACGCCGATGGGAAGGTCCGCATTGGCATCGCAGTTGGTGAAAGCCTGAGGTTGGTCGTAGTCTCCGGGCTGGCTCCACAGGCAACCCATCATGTCAAATGTGTTCCTGCAGTACTCGTAGTTGGGGCACATGCGCATACAGAATATCGCATTGCCTGGGATATCGCATGCTCCAATGAACTGGGTGAAGTAGCTGCCATTACGCATCGTAACACCAGCAGGGTTGCCGATGCCTTCAGAACCTTCCGAGTCATACTCGCCACCACAGTCGTTGGTGCCGAGGTTCATCACCGCAGGGTCGTAGGTACCCGAGATCTGAATGTAGCTCGGGGTGCGACGGAAGTGTGCCGTCTTGATAAAGCCATCTGGCATGGGTCGCGTTCCGTTGGTCGGGTTGTTGCAGTAAGCCACAGCGACAGCTTCGGCGTCAACCACATTCTCCTTGGTCGGATTGGGAGGCATAAGCAGGCAAAAGTCGCTGGCGCTGTTGATGTAGATGGTTCGGCCCGTACCTTCGAGCGATGGGGGTGTGAGACCGCCCGACGAAGCCGTGGGTGTCCAGCTACCGACTGCGGCAGTTCGAGTGAGACTGGGAGCGGAAGGCCCATCACCGCTGATGACCGAGACCGACGACTGCGCCTCGACCAGGCCGACAAGCGCAGCTGTAGCTGCTACGAGACCACCGAAACGCATCTTGTTTGACTTTGCCTTTGTGGATGAGGAAGGTGGTTGTGTCCAGGAGGGTAGAGAAAAGCCTATCGAGGATCCACCTGAGCGTAAAGTGAAAAGGTAGATGGTGGTGATTCGTGAGGAAGGGAAGGGGGGATGGGTCAAGGGAGACAGACAAGGGGGTTTCAAGGCATGTCATATGGTCCTGCGCATCCGTCTGTGCCAGATGAAATGGCTCTCAGAGCTTGGTCCGCCTGAATGCATGACCGGTGATTCTCGACCTCGACTATCGAATGGCATATTCACTTTCCTCATTACTGTGCACCATCACGGACGTTCATCTCCGACAAATGCAGCGCCAAATCACATTCATAAATGCTAACTTACCAGCCTTGTACCACTCGCGGCCGAAAGCAGAACAAGTTGGAGGCAGATTCATAACATCTTGCAGCCGAGTCGTGGAGGGTCATGAGCGCCTTCCGGACTCTCCTGTCCCACGATCCTGCAGACGGGAACAGAACAAGAACAAGAACAAGAACAGCCGAGTATTGTTCGAAGCGACCGACGGTCAAAGTAGATCTGGCATTCGATCCGTTCCTTCCTTTCCTCTTTCGTGTCGCCCCATTCCAACTCCGCTCCACATCCCCTGCTCCCCTCGCATCCTTCCATGTAATCAAGATCGTGGCTCATCAGTCGCTGTAGTCAAGCAGAGTCGACAACAAAATGAACAGCAATTGGTGCTGCCCCTTTATGAAGGACTCTGGTGCGCAGAGCTTGACTTTGTGAGTTTAAATTTGGTCGTTGGGGTTCCTACGTGCATGGCTGCATAGAAGGTGAGGCGCGCGAATGCATCTAAAACCTCGAAAATAGAAGCGAAAGAAAAGAACAACACCTCGAGCACCGCTTGAACCCTTGTTTCTGCCTTTTGTCGTGCCAGGAGCTTAGCCGAGAGAGCGTGACACAAATGTGGTGAACTGCCTTCGGTGCCACTCTTCCACACTCGTCCGTCGGCCCAAGCAAGACCGCGGCAGCATCTCACTCAAACTTCCTCGTCTCGTCTCAATCATGAGGATGTCCAATCAAATGTTGCTAGAAGACGGGAGCGAGAGACTGGTCTTGATGCCCAGCTACGACACAGCTCGAGGCAAACAGACATTATCGGGCATATATGCTCCTTGCTCTCAGAACAGGAATTGAGCTCTGCACAAAGCGAGGATCCGCTCGACTCCGAAAAGACTTAGCGTACGTCCTCTGCGGTAGCACTGTTGCTTTGCGTGCTGCGAAACTGGATCGCAATCCCCCTCGAAGGCAAGGACCATGGGCCGAAGACAGCTGGTCCTGATGAATGGAGATTTGAAACAACCTGGGGTATATTGTTTACCCTTACCCCCCCATTTCGACAAGGACACTTTGGTGGAGTGGTTAACACGTATCCCTGCTACTTTCTAGAAAATAGCAGCCAGCAAACGCTGGTGAAAGGATATCCTCTCTGAGGGCGTGAGTTCGAATCTCACAGGTGTCGAAAACTTTTGGCGGGATTAACGGTGATGACGTCAATCTTTTGCCGACGATGAGGGCTATCCCTCAACCTATTTTTGGGCAAGTATTGTCCACGCCGTTGTCGAGCTACCGTCTCTTAAAGCTGGGATGCCTGCTCGGTAGGCAAAACGTCAATCCCGGCCCCTGGAGATGTCGACAACGGTTGTGGGCTTGCTTGTCCTGACCGCTGACTCGTAGCGATGCCTGGCGCATTCCGTCAACTCGGAATCGAAGACAGGAATGTAGACAGAACCAAGACCTATCCCAGAACCGAAGCTGCCCCTTTGAGGAACTTCCTCTGCCCTCTCGCGATCGAGCCAGACTTGACCCCTGCACAGTACGATTCGAGTTCACAGGCTCATTCAAGAATGGAGACCGTCAAAAAGCTGAATGGTCCATTCTCAGCCAGCTCAAAACCTCCTTTCGCCGCTTTGGCATTGAGAACGCCGGTCCAGGTATCAGCTTTCCGACCGGTGTTGGCCGTGGCAAGTTTGTCGACATTACCATCGGACCTGGCAATTTGGAACTCCTTACCAAAGCCCAACTCTCCTTCAATAAGCAGAAAGCTGGAACTCACCCTCGTCGGTCCAAAACTGCCTCCCAGCACAATCATCCTCAAAATTCTTGATGTCCCTTTCCAAGTTGATGCAAGATCGGCTGCCCAGACTGTTGCATTCAAAATCCATGAACGACAGGTTGGCAAGATCTGGGACATCTGGAAGGTTGAACATGGCCTTCCTGCAGAATTCTCTGACAGCAACGGCAGACGCCAATACTCGTTGGTCGCTGCCCTGGTGCCTACCGCGCTCCCTTCGGGCAAGATTGCTGCCACCACCATCATCAATATCCCCGGTTATATCTCCCTCCACCGCAAACATTGCCTGGTTAAGTTTAATGGCCGTCCTGACTGGTGCACTCGCCGCAAGAGCGATGCTCAACAATTCCATGTCTTCGGCCAATGTCAAAAACTGGAATGTTTTCATTGCAAAGACTTTGGTCACACCGCAGATAAATGTCCTAAGAAGCAAGCTGAAGAGCTGGCGAAGCCGACTGAGAGGCCAAGCAAACGAGCCAACCCAGCAAAGTAGGTCTGCTCTCTTCTCGGCCGGAGGCATCTTCACAGTAGCCAGCTGGAACTGCGCTACGCTCCAACGGCCTGATCGTCAACACTACCTGCACAATCGATCTACTTTTGTCGGCAAAGCTGGCATTGTTCTTCTCCAAGAAACCCGCTTCACATACAATCTCAGTGGTAGAATGTCAAACCCCCTCCTTCGACCCCACAAAACGTTTCAACCCGATGCACATACTGGGCTCCTCTCCTATGACACAGGCATTCTCATTCGACACACTGACTGGATTGTGGAGGAAGTTTCCCACATCAGCAACTCAACCTATGCACGCATTCGGATTCCTGCAGACCAGCCGGCAATCAGCGACAATGTACGCCTTCTGCATGTGTGGAGCATCCATGCGCCACAGGTCGAAAATATCGAATTCTGGCAGAGCGACGAAGCAGGACTCTCGGCTCCACCATATCGCCCCAGACTCATCCTGGGCAGTGATCGTTGGTGGTGACTGGAATGCGTTCCATGCCTCTTCATTGAAGTGTACCCAGCTCGCCTGCACACACGTCGCCTCCCACGCCAACCCTTCGACCTTGCTCGCCTATCCGATGCCTTTCGGATTCTACACCCTACCCAGCCCTCATTCACCAGACATCATATTGTCATGGGTGAGCTCCTGTCCTTCCGTCGTTTGGACAGCATCTGGGTCTCCAGAGATCTGCTACCTGCCCTTCTAGCCACCAACATCAAATCGTCACCGTCTGACCATGCTGCAGTCTCTGTCAGCCTTCGTACTTCTTCTGCTGCTGAGTCTCGCGGTCCAGGCACTTGGAGACTCCATCGCGACATACACCAAAGACCAGCTTTTGCGGAACGGCTTCGCCAATTCTCGTCACAGCTGGACCTGGCCGTCTCCAATCGTACTGCACCCGTACAGGCCTGGCTTGACTTCAAGGAGCGTACAAGAACAGCTGCTCACAATCTGTCCTTGGAGATCAGCAGCCATCTCCACCTACAACAACAGCCTCGCCTCTCCTTACTGGCACACATAGAAGGGATCG
Source organism: Ustilago cynodontis (assembly GCA_928865425.1). Classification (NCBI taxonomy): domain Eukaryota; kingdom Fungi; phylum Basidiomycota; class Ustilaginomycetes; order Ustilaginales; family Ustilaginaceae; genus Ustilago; species Ustilago cynodontis. The sequence goes on from CAKMXY010000011.1 coordinate 783,180, forward strand.
ACATCCGGGCTGGCCAAACAGCACGGTCCGCACTAGTAGAGGCCCTGCGTCAGCTCAAGCAGATGGAAACCGACTTGGCCCACGCAGCTTCCGAACTCTTTGTCTCCAGACACAACGAGAACACAAGAGGTCATCCGGGCAACGCAAACGGGCTTCATCCTCCACCGTCAATCCGCTTTTAACATGGTCGCGCTGTACCTCCTCCAACATGCAGTGCATGTGGGCAAGCTTGAGATACCCGTATGGGTGCTAAACTTGGATCAACAGAAAGCCTATGATCGTGTCTGTCGCGAGTGGTTGGAAAGAATTCTCGATCACTATGGCTTTGGCCCACGCTTCAAGACATATGTTGGAGAGCTTTACAGGCACCCCTCACTACGACAGACTGTCGAGGGACACCTGACACAGCCAATATCGCTCTGTTGCGGCTTGCTCCAGGGAGATCCAATGTCTTGCCTCCTATTCAACCTCACTCTACAACCCCTTCTCGACTATGTCTGTCAGCAAGACTCGGGCGTCACTTTGCCATGGGATACATCTCAGACTACAAAGATTTCCTCATTAGCATTTGCGGATGATGTTCTCATCGTTGTTCAAAGCCGCGCAGATATTCGCCGCTTCGAACGGGCACTCGACCTCTATGAATTGGCTAGTAATGCTCGCCTGAACAAGGATAAGTCGCAGGCTTTTGCATTTCACCCACCCACAATGGATGCAAGCTCACCTATTCGTGGGGCAGTGCGGGATACAGACATACCTTTCCCAATTTTAGGTCAAGACCGAAGCGAGATCAAGCATTTGGGGTACCCGATTCGTTTGGATGGCGGTACGCCAGACGAATCCATAGCGAAGGCCCTCCAAGCTATCAAGTCGAAGGTCCACCTGCTGGCCACATCGTCTTCTACCTTGCTAGGCCGAACTCAAATTTGCAACACCTTCCTTTTGACCAAATTGTGGCACACTATCCGGATATGTCCGTTGCCAGCGTCTATTGACCGAAAGCTAAGGGACATTGTACAGCCATATCTATTCCTCGGCCAGCGCAACTGGCTTCGTGCAAGCATTGTCACCTCTCCTAAGTCTATTGGCGGCCTCGGCCTCATCAACCCCCTTGATATGGCCGACTCACTCTTTGGTCAGGTCCTTGTTGGCCTCTTGACTACAGAGGAGCCGCTGGGATCCCATTTCCACCATGCCCTACACCACCATCTTCGCACAGAATATGATGCGGTCCCTGCTCACTTTATCCTTCGTTCTGGCCTTGCCTGGCACCGTATGAACAACCGCATTCTCGCACAACGGTCCTTCCTCTCCAGAGCAGTATTCACCCTCGCTAGACTGGGGCTTAGCGTTAGCATCAGCGATTGGTCAGAACCATCCCTCGACGAGGTTTTGGCGCTGCCATGGTATTCCGACATGTATGGATACCGTTGGCAGAATGTATCGGCTGATGCTAAAATGGCTTGGGAACGCAATGGCATTCGAACATGGGCGGACATCTTGTGGTACAACAACCTCGAACATGGCGTACGACGCCATCCCCATGCTACCTCGGCGCCGCTTGTCCCACCCTCTGCCAGTGGTGTCAAACCCAACTATATGGCACGGCCTGGTTGGCCAGACACTTACCTTCCTTTCAGTCGAGCCTCTGGTCTCGTTCTCCATAAACAGTGGAACCGCATGTGGGACTCTATTGATCCTGCACTTCGACGGAAACTCTCGACTCTACCTCGCCACTACCAGCCACACCCTGACTTCTCTGACAGTCGCTTGAATCCTCGACCTCACGACCATCCTTTTGACATTGACTCGACAAGCCTCCACTTCCCATGGCGCTTCGCAACGCTTGCAGGTGCATCTCTCACGGAATACACTGTTTGTAAGGCACGGGCATTCCTAGCGCCAACGGACCCTATCATCCCCGACTGGCCCTTTCGGAGCACAGCAGCCGAATGGAAGACCGTTTGGCGGCACTACAACCATCCCTCTCTGCTATCTTCCGAGGCCCTGTCAGACGTTTATGTCTTCCTCCAACGCCGCATTTGGCTAGCTCAGAAACCTCGCCTCCCTTTGACTCTTCCAGAGCTAGAGGAGGATAACCAAATGACGGAAGAGAGCCTGAACGACCCAGCTGACACCTTTTACACCCAGTACATGTTTGGGGTGACAAGGTGTATGCTATGCCTCGATCCTAACACCAAGGACTCGGCCGTTCATGGACTCATTGAATGCCCAGTCGTAAAAGAAAAGGTTTGGAAAGCATGTCAGTCTTCCAGGTAAACGGCGACGAACTGGTCTTTGCACCACAGCGACAACCAGATGATCCATGAGATACGCAAGCCTCCATCACTACCATTCTGATAGTTCCTTCCGAACAGCCGCTATTTAGCCTTTCCATCCCTCCCCCCTTCGCGCTTAGCAGGCATGCATCTTTTCCGAAGCCCCACTCTTCTCCTCTCAGCTTTTACTTATCATTGCTGAAACACGACGAGAAATGTTGCTGGCGACGGCAAAGTTGCACTGCAGGTTTTGCCCGAAGTTGTCTCTATTAGCTTCATCTTTCCTTCTCTTCTCTTTATTTTGTACCATTCCGTTCCGGATTCTTTGAATGCAAAGATAAATAAATAATAAATAAAAATAAAAAGGCGGGATTGACGGTTACGACATCAATAAGGCAAGGTGCCAGACAGCCTCTCAGAAATAACTTTATCAGTTGCCACGCAAAGCATGCTCGCAGACTTCTAGACCCTCACGGCAGCGATACAGAAGTCAAGTGTCAAGGCCGATGTCAAAACAAAGCAAGAAGCTTTTGGCAATGCAGTTCACGGCACGCACGAACAACTTCAGAAATGGCTGAGGACAGAGAAAGCTCACTATCGGCACTGCAATTTCACTTGAGCTGAGCCGCACAACAAGCTGATTGGCAGGATGTGTGAGACCCCAGAGAATGGATTACAGATGTATTCGTGATGGTGCAACTACGGTATATATAGAGGAAACAGAGGCGCACAACGTCCCCACAAGGAGATGCCTGCGCTAAGAGGTGGATCTCAGCGAATGCAGCCAAGACAAGACTCCTCTCTTTTTTGAGCCCGCCCTCTTCCCTACAAGACGAGGTGCAGACATGATGCAATGCAGTGCAGAGAACCTGGGCGCATACGCTTAGTCCTCCAAGAAGAAGTACTGACCAGCGGCCTTCTGCTCCTTGTCCTTGATCGAGTTGAACTTGTTGACACGTGGACGGTAGTTGGTAGGATCACGACGCATCGAAACCTCAAGAGTGGCCAAGAAGCTGTTCATACCAGTCAACAACGACTCGGGACGCTTGGCAGTAGCCTTGACGGAGGGTTGACCCTCGTAGACGATGACACGGTCGGCAAGGTAAGTAGCCATGATGATATCGTGCTCGATGATCATGGCGGTCTTGCGCGAGTGGATGATGAAACGCTTGATGACACGCGATGCAATGATACGCTGCTCCGAGTCGAGGTAGGCGGATGGCTCGTCGATCAGGTAGATATCAGCGGGCTTACCGAGAGCAAGGACGAGCGCAACACGCTGGAGCTCACCACCGGAAAGGGTCTGAACGTCGTTGTCAATGATGGGCTCGATAGACATGGGCTTGACGACATCGGTCTGGAATTGGGGATGCATGAAGGCGGCCTTGATCTGCTTGAGCAAGAGCATGCGAACGGTTCCCTGGAACTTGGGTGCAATGGTCTGGGGCTTGAGCGAGACGTTAAGCTGAGGAGGCTTCTTGGCACCCGGGTCAGGCTCGAGCTTGCCAGCAAGCATCTTGACGAAGGTGGTCTTACCGGTACCGTTCTCACCGAGGAAAACAATGATCTCAGAGTCGCTGAATTCACCACCCTCAATGTTGAGGCTGAAGTTACCGAGGGTCTTGGTCATGGGTGGGCAGATGTACTTGGGTGTCCTGTCGAGCACCTCGTCCTCGGCAGTCTCGGAGATCTTGAACGAGAGCGACTCTTCACGGAAACGCATGTTCTCGGCGGGGATGTAACCGTCAAGGAAGATGTTGATACCATCACGGACGGGCGAAGGAACGGTGACGACACCGTAGACAGAGGGAACACCGTAGAGACAGCAGATGAAGTCGGACAGGTAGTCGAGAACGGACAAATCGTGCTCGACGGCAATGACGTAGGTGTTGGAATCCAGCAAGGAACGGATCATTCTGGCGGCATTAAGACGCTGCTTGACGTCGAGATACGATGATGGCTCGTCAAACATGTATACGTTGGCGTTCTGGATACATGACATGCCGATAGCGAATCGCTGAAGCTCTCCACCGGACAATTGCTGAACATCTCGCTCAAGAACCTCCTTGAGGTCAAGCATGGCGATGACCATGTCCTTGTTGTCCTTCTCAAGCTTGCCGTCAAGAAGCTGGTTGACGGAAGCCTTGCCCTTGATGGCACGGGGGATGTGGTCGACATACTGAGGCTTGATGAGCGCCTTGATGTTGTCCTCAAGCACTTTGGTGAAGAAGTTCTGCAACTCGGAACCACGGAAGTACTTGAGAATCTCCTGCCAGTCGGGTGGGTCGTCGTATCGGCCCAAGTTGGGCTTCTGCTTTCCCGCCAAGATCTTAAGAGCTGTCGACTTGCCGATACCGTTGGTGCCGACAAGACCGAGAACCTGACCGGCACGTGGAGTTGGCAAGCGATGCAATTTGAACGAGTTGGCGCTGTATCTGTGGGTGGTCTCGTTCTCGAGGTTGGTGGGAAGCTTGATAATGTTGATGGCCTCGAAGGGGCACTTCTTAGGGCAGATACCACAACCGATGCAGAGGGATTCGGAGATGAAGGCGATCTTGCTGGACGGTGTCACCTCGATACAAAGTCGACCCATACGAACGACGGGACATGACTTCTTACATTCCTGTCGACATTTCTTAGGCTTGCACTTGTCCGAGTTGACAATGGCAATACGGGTCTCCTTTTCCTGTGGTGCGGGCGCCATGGTGGACTGTGTGAATGGCACCTCGTTTGCTCTTTGCTGGCGGAGCAGAAGGTCGAGGCGTGAGGGTGGTGTCGGGATGACGGGTAGGGTGAAGAGAATGGCGAAGAGAGAAGGTGAAGAACAAGCAACACACACACACACCATCAAGTTGACCTTGAACCCCGCCTTGCCTTCGTCATTCCAGGATTCTTAAGAAGAGGATGAAGTCGACTGTCGCTGCCTTGCGCTGTGCTGTGCTGTGCGAACTGAGCAGCAGACAACGCATTCATCAAAAAAAAGGAACCGCCAAATTTCAGGCAAGGAGGAAGGGAGAAAAAATGGACTACAAATGTTGAAAACTTTTGAAATTGGATCTGCGCGATGTAACAAGGGGATGAATACCAAAATGCTGGCGCGGATTGAAGCTGACGTCTCGTCAATACAAAATTGATTGAAGCAGCGCCTGGAAGAGAAAGGGAGCAGCAGTTGAACAGGTGGAGCTCTCGTCAAGCAGCGGATGTGACGGGCACACGCGAGCTGCACTCTCTAGAGGTCCCGTTGATTTGAAATCAAAATGGCCTCGATGGACAGGCAGCGCGTCAAAGAAGGCAAGCCGACTTGCTTGCCGCTGTCAAACAAACCCTGTACCATTGCGGGTATTCGACGATGGTGAAATCATTGCGATGAAGTGTGCGAGGGAGTGATGAAGGCGGCTGAGACAACGACCTGAAGTTATTGATCGATATGACGGGGTGACGAGATGTGTTGTTCGCTTTCACTGGTTCGAGAGGACGAAGGGAGTTTACGGTGGGGATCGTCGCTATGGATGCGTGTAGGAACGCTTGGAGATTGGACACGGAGCAACGGCATCACCATACCCGCTTACTCCCCCTTCTTGTTCAGTCTCTTTCGCTTCGTGGGACTGGCAGCCTCAGCGGCAGATTTGTCGCTGCACAGGGTTAGGATGTCCTTTGAAATCTTTCGGCGCCACTGGTCCGAGTACTATATACGATACAGACATGAAAGCGGGTCAGAATACGGACACAGGAACTCCAAGCTTTCGAATGGCTGCAGTGAGGCTCCCGATAGGGTAGTATGTGGCTTTGGCGGATCGGTTACTTGCAGCGTTTCTCTTACGAAGAGGGCAGCCTTCCTTGACGAGAACGTCAGAGAGAGCGTTGAAAAGGTTGCTATAATCGGCATGGTTGAGTACATGCTGCACGATCAGGAAACGTTCCTTTTCCGTCCATGGCTGCTCGGACTTCTTTTGCTTGTCGTCTTCGATGAGTCCTTTCTTCGCGTCCTTTTCCTCCTTGAGCAGATCTTGGCGCTCTCCCTTCACATTCGAACTTTCAACTTTCATGGTCGCGGAGCAGGTCAGGTGTTCGTTGAGTGGCTTTGAGACCTTGTGAGGCCCAATCGGATGATTGGATGATTGCTCAATCTTAGCTGGAGACGTTGAGATGTCGAGCTGGAACGTAGGATGAGTGGGTGAGGGCAGTCTTGCGGGGGGACGAAGACGGGGAGTAGGCTGGATGGCGGAGGACACAGTATTTCTATCTTCGCCTCGTTTGGTTTGGCAAGGATAGCACCAAGGATTGAGCGGGTGCGGAAATGCTTCCCCTGGCTTCGGCATCTCTTTCCGCTCTCGAAAACCTTGTTCACGGGCTCTTGAAAGAACACAAAGCATAATGCGAACGTCCCGCTCAGCTTCGGGACACATGAATCCGCCAATGAGCTCGTGACAGCTCTCCACAAAGCATCGGAACGAACGACTTGTCGTGCACAGACACACAAAAGCGTTTCTCATCTGTCTCGGCAGAGTTGATAGGCATACCGGAGCTAACAGTCGAGACATATGATCCCGTGAATGCTGAATTGACGAACATGCGAATACCTAAGAGTGCTGAAACACGGGCGTCAAGAAGCCTGTCCGTCGCCAAGAGCTTCTCAGATTGGCTCGTACGCTCCGCGACCACCAGATCCGCCGAATCCGCCTCCGCTTCCACGATTGCCCGACACTGTCTGCCAAACGTGAGAAGCAGCATCTCGAGCAATGTAAGGTGATTCCCTCCAAAAATCTTTGTGCGGAACCAGGTCCCAGCCGCTGGCGCCGTAGTTGTTGTAGTTGTTGTACATTCCAACACCCATGTACGCAACGAATCCGACCGTGAGTAGGAAGAAGAGCCAACTGAAGAAGCCCCAACCGCCCGATGCGTCTGATCCGCTTCCGATGTTGTTCTTGTCACCATCTTCCGATCCGCCTTTCGACGGAGATCCACCTCCACTTCCTGGCTCACTCGCAGCAGATGAGCATGCGAACTTGGTCGGCCAGCGAAGCTTGAGCTTGCCATCTCCACGGTCGTAACTTCTAGCAGTGGGATGAGAGTCAGCGTCTGCTTTCGGGTCGCAGACAAGCTCAAGCTCCGCCTTCTGCTCACGGCCGGCATAGGTAGCTCCTGGCAGTTGAAGCTCGATGCTCTTCTCTCCGCCTTCGAGCTCTTCGCCCCATTCCACCTTCGCTTCGATCTTGCTTCCGCCTGACTCGCCAGAATAAGCTACCGGGATCGCTTGGGCGACGATTGTCTTCCCACCCTTGATGGTCTCGATTGTAATGCATATCCTTGTTCCGCGTGGACATTGGTCTTTCTCGTCGCGGTTGGGGTCCGCATCAAGCGGCTTGCAAAGGTCAATGTCGATAGATGTCTTTGTCTCCGATGGAGGTGTTGACTCGGTGTTGGAGGTGCGGATCGGATAGGAGATCTTGGAGAGGTCGAATGACTGTTTTGAAGAGACGGCCACATTGCCGCAGTCGAACGGAAAGAGCGTCTTCTTTGAAGCAGAAACCAGAGCTGTCTGTTGGAGGAGCAGCAGCAAAGAAGCTGCGAGAAGGGCGAGATTCCGTCTCTCACGCATTCTGCGTGGCGCAGCGGGATAGGTCGGCATCTTTTAGAGGACTTTCCACTGAAGGAGATGCCGATTGATTTTATAGGGATTTGTTGACAGATACCTGAGCTCAGACTCTCGGCTGATAGCTTCGGATTTCACCGTCCTGTCCGACAGAAGAGACTGTGTGATCGTGATTGTGTGATGTTGTGATATCAGAGTGTGCGGATAGGAGGCTGTGGTGACAATGGTCTTTGCGTCGATTTGCGCAGTGTGCCGAAATTGAATCGCGATTTCCGGGCTTCATCAGAAAAAAGGGTCTTGCAGACAGACACACTTGCGCTTTCTAGCCGCGAAGCCTCCACACCAACAAAACGCAGATCTGCTTGTGACAGGTTCGACTGATTCACGTTCTGATAGACGCCGAGCCAAGGGACGCGCAATCAGCTCAACTGCGCATCTGTCTTTCTTCATCTATCTTCCTTCGCCACTATCACGACCCACATTAAGAAGCGTCAGCAGCGGACCGGAGCGGAGCAATCGCACTGTACGACATACAAGGAATACTGTTGCCGCATCGCGCACTTATTAGCAATGTCCTCGTCCACGCCACAGCAGCAGCTCATTGCCTACATCCATCATGAACGGCAAGAGCCTGGTAGCATGCTGTGCGCTCAGCATGCGCTCAACGCATTGCTACAGGGACAATACTACGATGCTTCGCAGCTAGCCCAGATCGCAACCGAACTTGATCAGCTCGAGGCTTCCGAGCTCGGACTCAGCCAGGCCGTCATCGCATCACGAGATCGTTCGAGTCTCAATATGGACGACACGGGCTTCTTCAGTGTCTCTGTCCTCGAACGTGCGCTTCAGGTCTGGGGGATCTCTATCTCGAATTGGCGTTCCGCAGCAAACCGATCACGCCACGATGCACCAGAAAGGGAAAAGGCATTCGTCCTGAACCTCGACAGTCATTGGTTCACCATTCGCTCGTTCGGCACCACCAGCAAGTTCTGGTACAATCTCAATTCGTTCCTAGCGGAGCCAGCCTGGATCGGCAACAACTATCTTGGCACGCTTCTTCATACAGCCGAGTCCGAGGGATATTCAATCTTTGTCGTCCAGGCCTCGGAAGGTAGTGTAGGGCAAGGCCTTCGCGAGTCGGACGCGGATCAGATTGCCGATCACCTTCCGCCGCCAGGGGCTGCATCAGCTTCGAGCAGTGTCAACTCAACCAGTCTCGGTCTTCGTCCCGAAACAAAGTCTCCGCCCTTTGGCAGCTCTCTACCGAGTGCCGGCAACTTCAGTGGTGCAACAAGCAGCTTCGGTTTCGGCGATGACGAGGAGGACGCCGAAATTCAAGCTGCGCTCAGTGCCAGCCTTGCGCAGCACAATGCCGCAGGTGATGCACCGGATACTCCTAATCGGTCTCGAGTTCGTCAGGTGAGAACATCTAGTACCGAAGGCGACGCGGAAGGAGACAGCTCTATGCTGGAGACTGACGCCGACATCGATGCGATCGCACCTTCAAGGCGACGTCATCGTACCGGCTTCAGCGATCCTGTAGATGATGACCTACGACGAGCGATGGAAGCAAGCTTATCCAGCTCGAATCAGCCTTCCAGAGTCAGCAGCTCGGCCAACATCCCTGGAAGTTCCGCAGGTGGGTCTTCCCCCTCTTCATCATCTCGGCCTGTGGGTCGTAGAAAGCGTCGAGCTCAAGAACGACAATCTGGCCTAACTCAGGACGACGCCATTGACTTGGACGAATCACGAGACGAGGCGCTCTCAAGCGATGTGGAAGAGCTCCGTCCTTCTTCGCTATCACACCGTTCACCTTTTCTCAGTCCCGCGATGGCTGCAGCGAATCGCAACAATGAAGATGTTGAAGAGATTATTGATGATGAAGAAGACATTCCCAGCGATGACGAGCACGTTGATCCATTCAGTATACCTGGTGCACCCGAAGCGAGTGCAGTGATTGGCCCGCGTCAAGATCGACACTATGATGACGAGGATGCGGAGTTGCAAGCTGCTCTGGCCGCGAGTTTGGGTGACACCGAAGCGGCGGCACGATTCGCGGCCGACAATCCGAACTACCGCAATCCACTGCATCGCGATGCGGAAGAGCAGCAGGTCATTCCAGAGGACGTGGACCGGATTTCACGGATGCGTGAAGAGGCGCGGAAGAAGGCCAGAGAGGAACAGGAGAAGCAAGAGCGATTGGCAAGAGAACTCGTGGAGGAGGAAAAGCCTCAACCTACAGCGGATGTGAAAGGTAGTGGCAGTGGTGGTGCGGGAGGTGAGGACGAAGATGAAGAGTCAGAGGCGGAAGAGGTCAGCGCTGAAGAGATGCGTCGCCGCCGATTGGCGCGATTCGGCTGAAGTCTCGTGCTTCGATAACACGTCAATGCGAGCACCTTTTCATGCAGTCTAGGCAGCCAGAGAGATATGAGAATGTGCTGAAAGAGCCTGAGAATGAGATTGATAGTGCTACAAGATTGAGATGAAAAGTGGATGCAGACTGGGGTGTCCAGCGAAGAAGAAAGAGGGTTCGTCGAGTCAGGCCGCAAGCGAATTAAACGAGCGCAACGTCCAAACGACACATTTGGAGCGCCGTTTTGGATTGCCGGAGTGTAACCTGTGCTGCGCAATTAGCGTTTCGTCGTTCTGATGCTTTGAGAGTGGGCTCTGACCTGATGTCAGCTACAGTTGGCCATGTGAGAATAGGAGCTGCGCTGACGGGTATATGCGATGGATCGAGAAGCAGAAACAATGCGGAGGTGATCGAAGGAAGCAGAGCTGGTCGAGCGTTTTGAAGCGGATAAGCTGTATAGACGGCTTTACATAGGCTTTGCTGGGAGCTGAGTGGGGAGGATACCGAAGCGCTTCTTGATGGTAACACGGTGGCGCGAGAACTTGTCATCGGGAGAGAAGCGGGCGGGGTGTGCAGACCTTGTGATGACACCCTCGACAGTCTTCTTCTTGAGCGTGTAGATACGCTTGCCGTCCTGCGAACACCGGAAAAGTATAGCAGGTTCGAGTGTTAGCAAGCTTGCACGGAGTCGTATCTGATGCTTTGGTCTCACGTTATGGATGAGAGAGCTTACCTTGTCTTCAGTGAACATGAGATGCATCTTGGCTAGATATGATGGATTTGGTGGAGATGGATATGAGATGTGAGTGGAGAAAAGGCTGATGATGTCGAGAAAAGTTGACATGTGGGCAGCAAACGAATTTTTTGATTTCCCGTTCTGAGAGCTAAGTCGCACGAGAAAAACAATTAAGCTTTGCCAGGAAAATCAACTGACTGTTAGTTGAGAGATGCACCTTCCAGCAAGGCTCGTGTGTGTGTGTCTCGTGTCTCACTCTCTGACTGCTTTGAGGTCTGAGCGTACTTCAATATACGTACACTTTTTCCCTGTCATTTTCGTCATCAACACAATCATTATCACCTTTGTCTCTCGACACAGACGCTCAAGTCACGCTTTTGGCTGCGAGATCGAGGCAGCATAGTCCTGTTGCTCCAGCAGTTCCCCAGCTGGCTTTCTGAGCATCGGACACCGTCCCCCTTCTCTCTCTTTCCGGTAACGACCCTTTCACGACCCCATCGACCCTGCACGCAGCCCTCAATTCACTTCCAGCATCACAGCGACTATGTTGCGGCACCTCTTCTCCTCAGCAGCGAGTCTGCTTCTCGCTCTGCTCCTCTCCACAACTCTCGTCTCAGCAATCAAGTTCGATCTTCCCGCAGCGACACGCCCCCACACCAAGTGCATTTGGAACTACGCCCTTTCCGACTCGCTCGTAATCATCACCGCTTCCACCATTGCCAAGGAACCTTTTGATTTCTCCTCTCAGCGTGTCGACGTAGAGGTTGTCGACGGAAGCAAACACAACAACGTCTACCTCTCGAAAAAGAACATCAAAGGCGAAACCCGCTTGGCTATCAACACTCACTCTCATGCTGACCTTGGCGTCTGCTTCAAGAACACTCAAACAGCAAAGACTGGGTCGACCACTCCAGTAGTGACGATCGACTTGGATGTGGACATTGGCGCTGATGCAGTGGACTACAATGCTATTGCGAATCAGGAGAGCTTGAGTGGGTTAGAAACAGAAGTGAGGAAGTTGGAAGCAGTTGCCAACGAGATCGTCAACGAGATGGAGTACCTCAAGAAGCGAGAGCTGAGGATGGCTGATACCAACCGTAAGTACTGAGACACAGGAACTACCAGTGATGTTTGTAGGGAAGGAAGGAAGTGCTGACTTGATACTTTGACCTTCCATCGTGCGAATTGACAGTGTCGACCAACATACGAGTGACCAACTTTGCTATTCTCACATTGGTAGCTCTGGTAGCATTGGGAGTATGGCAGGTATTCCACCTGCGCAACTTCTTCAAGCGCAAATATCTCATCGATTGAAGGCGGCAATCCCTTGTCTCGTAGTCTGAAGAAGTCGTCGAAGAAGGACACAGCTCCTACCAAAAGCAATGCAATGCAATCTCACAGCAAACACTCACAGGCATGAATCGGATCACTTCTTGCCCATCGGCCTTGAACGAACGCTTAAGCCAAACCTCGTTTGTGTCTGAGTCCACAATCCGACTCAATGCTCCGTAACATGGCTGAACGAAGGCTCGGCTCTTTCCGATACGTTCACTCAACACGCTCATTCTGCGAGCATGACTATTCCCACGCCTCTAGGCTCGGCCATTGAGACATTAGCTCGAATCACATATCACATGGACACACATATCCGCACTTGTCTCTTTTAGATCTACAATTGCATGCGCCTACGATGAGGCTACGTCATGACAGGGAACGAGCGCTTTTTCACCACAAACCCACCCGTCTAGGCGGACTTGTTGGTGATGACCTTAGGAGCGGTCTCACCCTGGGTGAAGCCGTCGATACCGGCGTAAACGGCCGAGGGCTCGAGAGACTCGATGCGGAGGAGCTGGTTGTACTTGGCAGTGCGCTCCGATCGGCATGGAGCACCGGTCTTGATGATACCGACACCGAGACCAACAACGAGGTCAGAGATAGTGACGTCCTCGGTCTCACCGGATCGGTGCGAAACCATAACACCCCAGTTGTCGGACTGAGCGAGCTGAGCAGCCTGGATCGATTCAGAGATGGTACCGATCTGGTTGATTTTGAGGAGGAGACCGTTGCAGGCCTTCTTCTCGATGGCGGTCTTGATACGGAGAGGGTTGGTGACGGTAAGGTCATCACCGATGATGGTGATACCGGCGTGAGCGCGAAGGTGCGACCAAGCCTCCCAGTCGTCCTGGTCGAAGGGGTCCTCGATCGAGGTAATGGGGTACTTCTTGATGAAGCCGAGGTAGACATCGGCAAGTTCCTTACCGGTGAGCCACTTGGACGAGTCAGAGTTGGGGTTCTTGAAGTCAAGGTCGTACTTGCCATCCTTGTAGAATTCGGACGAGGCAACGTCGAGCGAGATGTGAACCTGACCTTCGTAACCGGCCTTCTTAATGGCCTCGGTCAAGATCTCGAGAGCCTCGTCAGCGGACTGAACGTTGGGAGCGAATCCACCCTCGTCACCGACGTTGGTAGCGTCAATGCCGTACTTGGTGTTGATGACCTTCTTGAGGTTGTGGTAGACCTCGGTACCGATGCGGATCGACTCGGTGAAGCTCTTGGCGCCAGTGGGGACAATCATGAACTCCTGGAAAGCAAGAGCGTTACCGGCGTGCGAACCACCGTTGATAACGTTCATGGCAGGGGCGGGGAGGATGTAAGGAGCCTTAACACCGCTAAGCTCAGCGAGGTACTTGTAGAGAGGGACACCCTGCTCACCGGCACCAGCCTTAGCAACGGCGATCGAGACACCGAGGATGGCATTGGCACCGAGCTTGCCCTTGTTGGCAGTGCCGTCGAGCTTGATGAGGAAGTCATCGATCTCCTTCTGCGAGGTGACAGGGATGCCTGACTTGATGAGCTCGGGGGCGATGACGTTGTTGACGTTGTCGATGGCCTTGTTGACACCCTTGCCCATCCACTGGGACTTGTCACCGTCACGGAGCTCGACAGCCTCGTGGATACCGGTGGAGGCACCAGAGGGGACAGCGGCGCGGAAGAGACCCTTCTCGGTGGTGAGGTCCACCTCGACGGTGGGGTTACCTCGGGAGTCGAGGACCATGCGGGCCTGGATCTTCTGGATAGCCATTCTGGATTAGATGTGTTGTGATGTGGAGGGGGGAAAGGTGGATTGGGATGATGGTGAATCAAGAAAAGAGAAGAAGGAAGGAAGGAAGGAAGGAAGGATCGCTCGCAACGGTCGCCATATATCGATGCGTCGAACAGCGCTGAAACCTACTTTCAGCCGGGATTCAGGAAGACTTCATTGAGCCTTTTGCGCACCGATGGCGAGAGATGTTGGCTTTTGCGCTGCTGCTGCTGCTGCTGCTGCTGCTGTGTTGCTTCCTTCGCCTTCGCCTTCGAAGGGGTTGTTGCTCTCTGTCTCCCTCTCTCCCTCACTTTGCACCTGCAGCAGACCAAAAATATTGCACACCACGCTCTTTTCGACAGCACAGCGCGCGTGCGCTTTGTGTCTGAGTCTGGAAGGACTTCTTTTTTTGAGCATGGGCCAAGCGAGTCAGAAGATCCGCCTCCACGCAGAATTACAGCGTGTTTTGAGTGTACACAAAACCTTTCTGCGTCGACTTACGTTTCCCTGCGCTTCGATAAAGATCTGCTTTTCCTGCCTCTTTTTTCTCGCTTTCTTCTGCTCCAGATCCAACACCCGCTCTGCAGACGCGCGTTTCGAGTTGACTCGCTGCTGATTCGGTGATTAGAGCTTCTGATCGATAAAGTGAGCCTATGCAGCGACGGTGGCGAAAGCAATGACTCTGCATCTGCAAAAGGCGGTGGATGACAAGTGGGAGCGAATCACTGACAATGACTAGGATCGGCCGCAACGGACGAGCAAGGCCGCAGGCAGAAGGGACACCATTGAGACGTTTGATCGTGGGTGTACAACGTAGATCGGGCGCACTCGACTTCCGAATGACGGCACTGCTTCCAGCCGTTTGGACGGGTAGGATCGGGTAAACAACACCAACACCATCTCAGTTGACCGCTACGTACTGCGCATCGTGTACATGACGATACCCAGCCAGGTTCCACGCCATCTTGGCGTCAGCTTAAGCAATGTGACGGTGACACTGCTTAATGACGGCGTATGCAGGGCATCGACAGGTGCAGCGTCTAGACGAAGGGGGATGGCGGCAAGTGACAGGCCAGTTCGCGGGGTTGAGTTCAAGCGTTTGACAGCTGAAACGCCAGGTCGGATGACCAGAGGCAGAGATGCACAGGCAGCGTGAGGGGAAAGGGTAACGGCAAGGGTGCGCGGTAGCAGGTGGATTCCGTTTCGCCCATGGAATCAACACCATTCGGGACGAGCAGGAGGGGGAAGAACTTTTGATAGAGGCGAAGAGCTGTCCCTGTCCCCGAGCCTGAAGCCTTTGATGCGTTACCCGGCGTTGCGACACCCGAGGCGACCGAGCCAGCGTCACAGTCGAAGCACTTGGTGTGTGCTTCTGGAGAGTGAGGCCCCACATCCGAGTACAGTAGCTTTCACGGATCGGCGCTGTGCTGCAGCTTACCTTGTACCACACTTCTGTATTCGAACAAATAGATTCTCACTACAGTACTATAGGTAACGTCACTTCCATGGTTAAAACCTGGCTCAAATGTCTACAGTATCTTCGTCGGACACCAACCGCTCTCCTGAGCAACAGCTCTTCCATCGAGCGCGAACATCCGACCTGTACAGCGGATCTCTCCGTCCATCGATTTGCCGGCACGCCGCTTAGTCCGGGACCATCTGGCATCACAAGTGAGAACCAAAGGCTTCGTCGCGTACGAGCGCAACACTGTGTTCTTTGGCAGCCACGCTTCTTGTTGCCAGTCATCAAACCTATGCTCAGAGCTATGATTGCCGATCTGATGGAGTAAAGGACGAAGATGAAATGATTGTTGCGGACCACAGCTTTCAGTTCTATGCAGTGAATATATGCTCATTTCCAAGGGTCGAATATCAAGTCCCGGTTAGTACAATGGTCCAGTATAGGGCACTCTCATTATGTAAGCTTTACGTAAGCTTGGGTGATCTGCTCAGATCAGGGTTCGATTCCCTGGCCGGGAACCTTTTGCTCTTTCATGTTTGCCATTTTTTTTGCCGCAATTTAACTATGATTTTTGAGCTCTTTACTTCTGGTCATGTTGACGTCCGTGACGCTTATGCCGTACAGCGCATCCGTTGGCTTATATGGAAGGTCGAAGCTTGCGCACAGCGAGTCAGAACGATGGAGGATCCGATGAAGTAGGTATATATTAAGGATAAAGTACTGATCGGGGATGTCTCGATGGATAGTGCTAACATTAGTCCCGAAAAGGTCGCTTTTGACCGATGGCTGCAGCTGTTATAAGATGCGCTCCTACATCATCTCGCCATCGTCAATCATCGCGAGCAACAGGAGCAACGTCGTCCTGCCTCACAGCTGCATTGGCCTCCAGCCAGCTCTGTCCTTGCTGTGAACGTGGATCAGGATGCAAGTCGAGCGGTTCTCCTCCTGCAGAAGCCTCGTTTGGGACCTGCCGAGAAGGCATGCCCCTGCTGCCTATTCCGCCAGCTTCTTGCGTCGAAGCTAGCGTGGCATAGCCAAAGCTTCCACCGAGAAGCCACTGCTCGTCCCACGTTTCCCAAGGCGTCGCTCGTTTGGTCGAGTCACGCCGAAGCAGTCGAGCTACCATCGCTTTAGCTACCGGTGTAATAAGACGCATGTTGGAAGGGCACAATGCTGGATCAGGCTGGTCGGCGCTGCTGTCGTTGGCTGGCGATGGCCATCGCAGGTCGCCTTTAGCGATTCGAAGCAGATGTCTCTTGCGCTGCTTTGGATCTCGCTCCTCTCCATGTCCTTCCCGTGCGCCATTGACACCGACGTTGACTTCCTCCATGAAAGGCAGGGAGCCGGTGATGAGAGCATAGAGCACTACACCGAGCGCCCAAGCATCGGTCTTGCGCCCGTCATACTTCTTCCCAATGATGAGTTCCGGCGCAGCATACTCTTCGGATCCGCAACGTGTCTCAAGCAGTGGATTGGAAGGGTCGATGAACCTGGACAGACCAAAATCTGTGAGCTTGATCAGAGGTCCGTTAGCAGGCAGATGGTGAGGACGCAAAGGCTCTGAAGATGTTGCTGCTAAGCCTGCTGTCGTCGCTGCGGCAGCAGCTGCAAAGAGGTCCACCGTCATAAGGATATTCTCGAGCTTGATGTCACGATGAACGAGATTGACGTGATGCATCCAGCCGATGGCATTAGCAAGCTCTGTGTAGATGACGCGAACGAGCCACTCACGCTGTGCGAACTGGTCAAAGTTGGACATTAGCGCATCGAATAGCTCGCCTCCAGCAACTCGTTCCAGAACCAGAGTATGGTGAAGCGGCGTGCTGAAGGAAGTGATGAAGCGGACTAGATTAGGATGAGAGATGTGCTTGAGCACCTCGACTTCTCGGACCCAACTAACTTTGAGACGCTCGTTGTTGTTGCATGGTTCGCGATCCAACATCTTGAGTGCCACCAGATCATCATTGCCGTCCGCGGAGCCTTGTCGATTCTTCAGCAAAGCTCGTTGCCGCAGCTCAGGAAGCGAAGAGATCATACGGTCGGATCGCAATGTTGATCCGCCAGAAGAGCTGCATATTAAGCGTCCCAGGGCAACACGGCTGAAGGCACCAACACCGAGTGTCTCTTCGATACGGTACGGACCAATTTGATCGCCATCCTCCTCCTCTTCTCGTGACTCGACGATGTCAGGCTGGCTTGGTCGTTCGCGGCTGGATGGAACAGGTGAGATGCTGCTGCCTGTCGCTGATTCTGAAGGTCCTTGCCGACGTCTCGGATGTCCAAGATTCCTCGCTGCCTCATCTGAGCTGGCATCTTGCATTACTTCCGGCGCATTTGAGGCGGCAGTCGACGACAATGGTGGAGGGGGCTGAAGCTCGGATCGTACCGGCACCGGACTTGCTCTGAACGCTGCACTGGACCTGACGGCGCTGATGGAGTCGGTGGAAGCATCGCCGGCTTCTCTCCATGGCCTTTGCTGATCGATACGAGGAGGCACTGCAGATGCCGGAGACGACTGTGCACTGGGATGCTCATCATCGAGTAAGAGCTGGCTTCGACTGCGTGTTCGATGAGGACTCTCGGGTGCCCATGGTATATGCGGTGATAGCCCTTCAAGAGTGGCACTGGGTGCATCCGAGATGCCTGACAAAGATAGTTGTGACGTCGAATTCAGGTTGAATAGCTCTCCGGTATGTGGGTCCACCGCTGACAGCGGCGAGTACATAGGAATATCTGACGACAGTACTGACTCGCCGCTACTGATACGTGCATGCCGCGGATATCCAAAGTGTTGTGATTGCGAGTAAAGCGCCGAGGTGGCCCTGACGTTGTTCGCTCCGGCACCTGCAATGGTGCCACTTTCTGTCGGCAAGGTCGGCAGCCTGGAAGGCAGACGAATACGACTGGAGAGGTCCGCAGAGGTCACCCATCCTGCAAGACCGTGTCCAAGGCCGCTGGAGCTGGCCGCGCTCCTAGGCGCTGTGGCACTGAGTGGAGTAGATGGATCCGTAGGGTCGCTACCGTCATGATGGTCTGTCCGTCTTGAGAGATTGGCAGTCTTGATGCTGGGTGCACGCGCTATAGACGGTCCAGACGAGCTCGAGTTGAAGAAGGACCAGTTGCGGCTTCCTACCTCATGCTGTGTAGCGCCCCTCGGAGAAGACAAGTTCTTTGCTTCGGCTGTCATGCTCGGCAGAGACTCATTGGAATAGTTCCTGGCAGGATTAGGACGAGCAGATGGTGTGGAAGGGCTATTGCCGGCTGCGAGTCTGGACGAAGAGGCCACAGGAACGTCGAACATGTCCTGTGCTTGTTCGTCTTGAACGGCAGGACTAGGAAGCGGCGACACAGGCTTGCCCTCGAACTCGTCCCAGTTCCTTCTGCTGCGTATTGATGCTGACGACAGCTCTCCTCTAGGTGCCACAAGCGAGCTGCCAGGAGGACTCATTCCGTAGCGTGATCCATTCTGACTGCCATATTCCGCCGCGGTGGTGGATCCTGCCATCGAAATGGCACCAAAGCTCTCGAGAGACCGGACTGAGAAGCTGCTGTTTGTCACATCGGCGGGTTCGGTATCAATGGGATGCGTGCGATGTGATGATGCAGTCCAGTTTGAAGGCTGTGTGGCTGTGTTGGATTCGAAGTGGTCGGGTTGAGTCGCCGTAGCAGCGAGGACAGGGGAGTATGTGGCAGACGAGGTGGCCAGCGGTGTTCCGTTTGTGGTCGTTATTGTCGGTACTTCCGAAGAAGGAATATGTACGGGTAGCGCCGTGCTCTGCTGTGATGGCACGCCAATGTTTGCTCCGGAAGCTGTGC